>WAAE01007695.1:0-20156 GCA_013400495.1 Nicator chloris
CAAACACCCAAATTTGTCATTAGGGAATTCTGCAGCTTTCAAGCCTTTCTAAAAGACCATTATTTTTTCATTATAAATGAGAGTTAAAATCTTTTGTGCCTGTGCTTGGATATAAGATATGAAGCTGTTACATCTGCTACTAAGAATGATGTAACTGATCTGGTATTTAAAAATGCCAGAGTGAGTAGGTAGGTGTGGGAGATGATATGAACACTTTTAGCAGGTGCCTTGCTTTCCAGTAACCATGGCCCTTAATGTATGTTTATAGATACCCAAATTTTTAGCATTTATGGGTTGATTTTTTTCACTAGAGTCTTGTTTGAGTTTCACCTTTGTATGTGGTATACAAATATTCAAGCAAATAAACAATTACATGTAAAAGTAGTTAGTTAACAAGTACATGAGGCATCAAGTCAAAGATAGAATTTGTAGTGAGTTAACATGGCACAGGAATAGCAATGTGAAGGTGGAGGAGTCTATTTTGGAACAGGGAGTTGTTCTTGTGCTTTAAAAACCTTCAGGAACTTATAACAGGCTTTTTTGAGCTTCACAGCTAAAACTGCTTTGTAGATTTTACACCTTTTAGTATTCACTTTATTGAAATACTTTGTGTCAAAAGTTTTGTACCACAGATACTACAAGGCACTGCATTTGTTTTGCTTCACCAATTAATGAATTCTTTTGTTTGTTGTTTGCTATGAGTTTGGATTTTTTATCTGATAGTTGTCAATGACATGTGGGAGATACAGGCTGAAAAGAAAGTGAAAAGGTCCTTCTACCTTAAGGCTAATATTTGCTATTTTTACTGCACCTAAAGAAAAATATTCAATGACAGAAAGTATTTTTGTGTCACTCTACCATTAGTCATAAGAGCTAAAGCATTAACAAAAGGCTGCATGCTACACCTACAGTGTAGCATTTTGCTCTTCTGTGCTGGTACTGTTGGAGTCCTTTCCTCATTGCCTTGAATGCCTTGAATTCAGCACTAGATGCTGCAGTCTTCTCTTGTGGTGCAGGTCACGTAGCAGTGAATGAACAAGGTTGCATGAATAATGTGCTTTTTATTCAGCGATTGGATAAAAATTAATGCCCTCAACACCTACGTACATCCAATCTCCACTGCTTCCTGTGTGCTTATTCTTCCAGAAGCTTTAATTATTTATCCTTGGAGAGAATTTGACAGTTACAAGTAGTCACGACTCAGCAGATTAACCATACAAACACCAGAACCAATCTCCATGTCAAGTACACTTGAATGTCTCATGGAATCAAATGTTGATTTTGAAGTGATGTGACTCCAAATTAAGAGGAAAAAAAATGGCATCCCTAACTGCTGTATATGTTTTAATCTAATACTGTCTTTAATTAAATTAATGTTGGTTTAATGTTCTTGCTAATTTCAAGAGGTAGTCTGAAGTATGTGATATGCCTTAAATACTAACAGAGGGATTCTGCAATGGAAATGCATTTTCAGGAGAGAATTAGGGGAAGCAACATTAATTAATAAGCAAAAACATGTGCTTGTTTTCCCATCATGCAGTATTACATAGTGATGAGGAAAAAAAATGAATTACATAAGACACCTGCAGTGTTTGCTACTTGATCTTTATGAAGTATGTTCAAATTAAAGCAAAATTGCAGGCATAGTAGCAGTCATTATAGCTATATACACTAAGAGGAGAAACAGCCTTGGAAATAAACTGTCACTTCTTTATATTGGCCAGAGACAGAGAGAGGGAGAAAAGCATCTGTGTGCATGTGTTTAAATATAGTTAAATCGATAAACATATCTTGTCTACTTGCTCTGAGTGCAAGATCACCAAAGAAACAGTAAGATAATTTTTCATGTGACTTTTTTTAATGCCAAGAATATTTATTATGTGGCTGTATTTTAGAAGACAATGCCAGAAAGGCCAATATTAGACTACCTTGCTGCAGCTTGTTGAATAATGCTACTGTATTATCTGACTGGACCGCATGAATCACAGCAGGTGGGAGCAAATCTGTCTGCATCATCAGACTGCATAATGTAGGAGTATGCTCAGCACTGGTAGCTACTAATGATTGATTTAAGCCTTAAGAATTACCCAGAAAAACTATACCTAATACTGACCTTATCTCCCCATGCTAAGAACAGACTCAAAAGTGTAATGTGCAGTGGTTTTGTTTTGTGCTTTTGCTTACAAACAGTAAGCAACTGGGTGACTGATTACAGCAGCAATTCACCCAGAGTTGTGACAACCTCTCTGAAGTTTTAATAAACACCAGCTATTTTCCTTGAAAGTAACTGACTAGTCTAATGAAGAATTCACTCACAGAAGACATGTTCCTTGTGTTAAACAAAAGAATAGAGAAGATACTAACAGCAGCTCCTTTTTACCTTTTGTTCTAGGAGTTATTAACTGTTAAGCTTACTTACTGCAAATTGTGCAGTATCATATTTGGTCCTATTGAAATGAACGTGCAGCTTAACATCTGGACCAGTGGTGGAGGTTTGCCTTACTAGTGAGAAATCATGTGATGTATATTCTATCTTGGGACAATAATCACAATCATGGTGAGATGAATGTCTGAAGAACGAACTGAACTGGTTCTAATTGTTTTTGTATGTGGAACTTGGCAAACTCAGATTTAAAATTTTTGAGAGTTAGCATGAGAGATATTAGATGAGGTAACCATAATAAAAACAAGAGTGCCGAAGTATGGTGATGTGCCGCGTTGTGATGTGTCAAATTTCTTTTAAGCTTTTGTAACAGGTTTATCCCAGGCTGCACGAAGATATGGGTGACAGGCAAGTTTGCATACTTTTCAAGATAGATTAAGGGCATGATGAACAGTCTTAGGATTTCAGAGAAAGAAAAATGTGGTTGAAAGTTTTAAACTTTTATTAAAAAATCATTAATGAGCCTCTGATTCTTAATCGCAAATGTAAACACTGCTCTGTGGCATATACAAAATCTTTTTGCTCCAACTAAATGATAGCAAAACAACTCCTGCTAGCTATGTGGGTTAACATTTATCTGTGAAGTTTTGTGATACAGATAATATGTAAGGTATGTTTATTAAAAACTTTAGACTTTAAGAAATACAGGCTAATACTATGATGCCTCCCTCTCTGGAGACAAAGGTATAATGTCACCTTTTCCTCTTCCTGCTTATTCCATGAGTGTGTTGTTACTTAACATCTTCCAAATCTGCCCTTCTTTGTAGTTTTTGGCTGAATTTGGTCAGTGATCTCATTAGCTGTTGATCTAACAATGATATGCAGATAGAGGATACTGAGCAGCTGCAGAGGTAACCAAGGAGCGGAGAACAGGCTAAAGGGTCATGAATCTCATGGTCATGGCGTATATGTAAAGGATGCTTTTATGGTAGATGCTTTTTATAGTAGGAAGTAATTTTAATTTTATTTGGCCAGAGTTCTATTCAATATGAACAAATTAATGATGATTTAGAAAATCCTTATCTTTCCCAAAAAGGCACTTAACAGCTGTTTAAAAGTATTTCATTCAGTGAAGTTCAGTTACATCTTTAGTGATGCCAAATGAATATTCTGGTGCTTTAACCCAGTGCTTATTTAATAATAGGATTATGGGCGTTTGCTGGACTGAGAAGTGTCAAATTTTTTTATCCAGAAGTAAAAGTTTAATTATAAAATGGAAAACTTGAAAAAGCCTCTTAATTTTTGATTATCTACATTACAATAATTTACCTGGGGGTTTCTGCAGTCATCCTTTTGATCTATGTGCAGTTTCATAATTACAAGATTTTTCTTAGGCATAATTGCAGAAAGACCAGCCATATGATCCTCCCTACACTGCTCATATGTCATGTGCATCACCTTTCCTGGCAGTATACATCCCTTCTTTTCCTTTAGTGATGGAGAGATAATTTCTGCTGCAAAGGACTACCCCAAGGCTGAGCAAGATTGTTTATCTACTGATAACATTTTATAGACTGCTTTCTTTCTTGAGCACAAAAAGCTGAAGCAGCAATAGAAATTGGGTTGCTGGTCATTACTCTGTTTTTGAACAGATGAGACACTCAGGTAGGACATTTCTGCCCTCTTAAACTGTGGTCTTACTTTTTGATGAGATACCACACTCACTTCTTGCTGCTGTAACATGCTGTTGTGGTTTAACCCCAGCCAACAACCAAGCAGTACACTTGCTGCTTGCTCACTTCCTCAGAAGTGGAATCAGGGAGAATTGGAAGGGCAAAAGGCAGGAAACTTCTGGGTTGGGATACAGACAGTTAAACAGGGAAAGCAAAAACTGTGCACACAAGCAAAGCAAAACAAGGAACGGATTCAGTGCTTCCCAAAGGCAGGCAGGTGTTCAACCATCTCCAGCACAGCAGAACCCTGTTACATTTAATGGTTACTTGGGAAGACAGACGTCATCACTCCAAGCACCCCTCTCTTTTCCCTTCTCTCCCACTCTGTATCCTGAGCATGATGTCATATGGTCTGGAATATCCCTTTGGTCATTTGGGGTTGCCTGTCCCGGCTGTGTCTCCTCCCAACCTCCCATGCACCCCCAGCCTTCTCACTGGTGTGGGAGAAGGAAAAGCAGAAGAGGCCTCGGCTCTGTGTAAGTGCTGCTCAGCAGTAACAAAAACATCTCTATATTATCAACCCGGTGTTCAACACAAATCCAAAACACAGCGCCATACTAGGCATTGTGGTGTAAATGAACTCTACCCCAACCAAAACCAGCATGTGTGGCCTTGCAGGAACCTGTAAGATTTTGATTCTCCGTATTCCATTTGTGAGTGTGATTTGCTGGGAGGTTGTGTAGCTGCCTGTAGATGCTAATGCTCTAGAGAGAATTAGTGTCCTCTGTAGAAAGGAAGAGCTACTTCCAGCTTTGTTTGCATCTTGGACAGCAGAGGGCAGGTGTTAGTTTTGTGTGACTGAAAGCTTGAGTGGAGTGATTGTGTGTACACATTTCCATCTGCATACTAGAAAGGGTTAGGAAGGTGTAGTATAGAGTAATTAAATATAGATTATGCTTTTTTTTGTGTATGTAGGAAGTGTTTTTCTAGCAGAATATTCTTTTATTTTTTTCTTAAAAAAACCTCAACTATTGTTTTGGCCAAAAAAATGTAAGCACAAAATAAAAATGGCGAGGTAAGAAAGAGTATCAGTCCAGGAACATTACCATCTACCTATGCACCACTATACTGAAACCTCCCAATATCCTCCTGTTGTCTCACTGTACTCTCATCGTGTGGTCTGTATATGTATTCCATTACAGATATGTATATGTATTCTGATACAAAATTTTAGGCAGTAGACTTACTTTCGCCTTAAATGTTGAGCCTTGAATTTAATTGCACTTAAGGATTTTGTTGCTGCATGTAGTCCTCATGCTTGTAGCAAAACAACAGATTTCTTCTGGTGTAGATATTCCAATCAAGCATATGTTGGTAAGGTGCTGTTCAAAAGCAGGCTTAGTATTTGCGTGCTGTTTGGTGCAAAGTTGTGTTTTTATTGGTAAAGTTTCTTGCATTTGGTTAGAGGAGCAGCTTTAGTAGGAAAAAGCATTGCTATGACATTGTCTTGGTAGTCCTAAACAGATAAAGTGCTGCTAGTCTTCAAAATAAAGTGTTAGTTTAAGGGTAATTGCAGTTCATGGTGGTCAGTAATAACTGTTAGAACAGACATGTAACAGGTTGCTTCAGTGGCACGTGATAATTTTGTAACAGTATGGATCTTACTCTTTCATATCCTAGTCAAAGTGAATAATAACAGCAGACAATCAACATCTATGAGGTGCTAACGTGTTCACTGTAATGATAGTGTTCAGTCAGTCTCAGATGTGCTGTTGCTTAAACTTGAACTAACTGGAGACAACAGCACTACTGTTGCCACTGGGTAGTAAGGCTGATTGTTTTCAATGCACTTGGTAGGATTTTTCCTTCTGTTTTACTCATTGCCATAGCAGACCTTCTCAGGCTGTATGGTGGCTTCAGCATCCCTTTTGCCTCCCTCTCTTCTGGGGCTGTGAGCTGTGTCTGTGTCTCTGCCAGTGGCATTTCTCTTCTACCTCTTCATCCTGGCACCAGTGCTTCATTGAAACCCAATTGAAAGTGAGTACTGGGCAGTTCTGAAATTGGGCTGTTGATGTATGATTACTCCACAGACCCTTATAGCTGACCGTTTTTCCCCATTCCAATATCTCCTCTGGCCTGGATACCCATCAAATACCTGTGCTTGGCCAGTGGGCTTTGGTTTCTGCTTGTCTGTTCAAGCACTTGCCATGTTTTTGCTCCAGCCTTTCTGCTGTACATCCTTGCTACATGTCTTTGCTGTTACTGAAATCTGGCCCTAGCTCATATGCCCAAAGTATTTTGGAGAATTGCTGACCCTCAGAATACCAACAGTTTTCTTGCTAACTCAGCCTTAATTGTACTGAAGCTTTTTAGGGGCTTGCCCTGCTTGAGCAAACAAACAAATTTCCTGAGGGTACCTAGAGAAAGATACTATATACTTTTGCTGTAACAAAGAAATATACAGGTTGCTGTGTATGACAGTAGGGTGGTAACCGTATCTTTATCTCCATTTCTCTACCATTCTAAACATTTTTTAATCTTGGATGCCCTGTTAGAGTTAAGGGTGATTGTCTCCCTTCTGCTCTGCTTCAGTTCATGGATCTTAAAACAGAATTTCTCAGTCTTCACACCTGTAGCCGTTTCACTTAGTGCCTTTCCTTACATTACTAGCAATGTAATTTGTAAACTTCAATCCAGTTAAGTGAACATCAAAACAGATGTTTAAATCCCTCCATCCAGCCTTGCCTCATTATCATGTCTTCCACAGATTTTCCATACTGCTTTCCATATGTATTGTTGTATCTAAGGTAGGCCGACTAAAATGCAAGGAAGAAAAGTAACCCAGCCAAGAAAAGAATGCATCCTTAATACATGCAGGCATGTGGGCATACCTGTATATATAGACTTGTCTGCAGGTGTCTCTTTCATTTGACTGTACCCAGACAGAAGTGAGCCATCGCTTCAGGTTAGATAACAAGTAGCATTAGCATAAACAGGTACGGTGATTCATATCAGCTATATGTACAGATAATGCAGAAGTAGTCCTTATTTTTATTTCACTGGGAATGAGTGCTGTGAATGCTGCTGTGAATAACTCCCCACTGGTGCTGTTATCCACTAATGCAGAGCTGCCAGAATTTTTTAGTACCGAAGCTGATCAATAACAGCTTTGCGTGTAGGTCCATGTTTGCCAAGAGCATCTGTATCGTTTGGTGACACAAGTTAATGCATTCTATTTCAGGGTGAAGTGGATGCAAGTGGGTATTAGACACTTGTCCTGGCCTATGCAATTCATTTTCTCTCCCTCTTCACAGCTCATGACTAAAATGATTTGGAGTCTAGAGCTGATCTAGCTGAAAGTAAGCCCCAAAACCCCACAAAAGTTTTTTCTGTTTTCTTTATTTACTTTCTGTATTCTTCAGCCACGTGCCACACACGGCATGTGCTTTATGGCAACATGGCAAAGGTGATGAAGTCTGAAAAGGTCTGCTGTCCCCAAATCTCTACACATACTGCCAGAATTTTGGTCTGACGTGCGGCAGACATAGATGGTAATTTATACTCTCTGTTGGTGTTTGGTTCTTAGAGTTTTGATGATAACCTTTTAATTAGGGGAGGGGAAACTAATGAGTTTGGGAAAGTCTGGGTTAATGGACTGCTGTCTGCTCAGACAAGGTATAGTTAGCCCTTCCTGATGCCAAGAGTTACAACAAAGTGCGCTGTGTATTTTTTCACATAATCTTTTCATTGTTGCTCTTCTTGCCAGTATTTAACTATCCTAACAAATGAGTAGATACTAGAGCATAAATTTTCTTATCGTGGTAAAGAATGTATTTGTATCCATACTGGATAAGTAATAAATAATTTTTTCATGGATTTAAAAAGCAAAATATAAATTGTTGGGGGTTAGATTTGTTTCCTTTTTTTTAATGTAGAATTCTTTCCCATAAGTTGCTAGGAAACTAACTACTGGCTACTTACGAGTACTTGGCCAAAACAAAGGAAGTGGCCAAAAGTTGGGAGGGGGAAGATAACGTGGGATTTGGGGGCAGGGAACCAACGGGCTGGGTATAGGCAGTGCGTCTCTGGCCCTTGGCAAGGACGGAGGATGGCAAGGCTGCTTTTGCTTGCTGCGAGAGGAGTTCAGAGTCACCTCCGATTCCAGCCTAGGGAAGCCAGGTGTCATCTGCCCCTGTGCCCGGGACCTTGCAGCTCGTCTCTCCCTCCTGCCAGCAGCCGGGGCGGCTTTTCATCAGCCCCGCTCCTTCTTTGCTACAAAGTGACCTCGCAACCCCTGCCCTGCCCGGACGCCCCGTAATTTCCAGCCACAACCGCAGAACTTCTGACTCCTCTCACCCACTAGCTGGGGCTTCCCACCGTTCCAACTCCGCTCTTCAGAAGGCACCGGGATCAGAATTTTCCCCTGGGCTCTGTGAAAGCAGAGCCCCTCAAGGTTCCTGGTTCTGTTTTATTGTTAATGCAGTAGTAGTTGTTGTTTGTTTTCTTTTGTTATATTTATGTATATATCAGTAAAGAACTGCTATTCCTACCGTCAATATCTTTACCTGAGAGCTCCCTTAATTTTCAAAAATTACGATAATCCAGAGGGAAGGGGGTTTGATTTGTCCACTCCAAGGGGAGCCCTGCTCTCCCCAGCAGACACCTGTCTTTCAAACCAAGACATAAATAAAGCCATTCATATTTTCATACAAATAAACATGAGCGGCAAACAACCTAAGAAATCTTCTACAAAAAGTCAGACACAATCAAAATTCCCAGACTTCCATTTGGATTTGGAATGGAGAATAGGCATTCTTATTGGAATCAATAGGAAATTTGTGAAGTCAGATTTCATATACAGGGGGAGTTAAAAAAATCAACTTTGCAAACCATTCCTAGGAAAATAAGAGTTGAACAAAATAAAAATACTCAAAAAAAACTACCAAAGCCAAAAAATAGACACCTTGTTAAAATGTAGAAAAGAAAACTTGAACTATTAAATGCATTTCATGAATGAGAGCCAAAAAGATGCTAGGTTAAAAAATAAGTAAATGACTGGCTATCAACCTGAGGAAGACAGCATAAAAAGTTGTTGCATAATCTGTCAGTGAACTAGGTTGCTATTTGCTTTCTCCTCCAAATCACAGGTTTTTCTGTTGTCTAGAATAGAAACACTTGGAGACGTTACATTGATGCATGTATGCTCAGAAAAAGCATCATTTCCATCGGTATGAATGAACCATGGGACTATGTTATGGGCCTCTCGTTGCATTATTGACAGTGCAGTACATTTTGTACACCATGCCATGGTTTGTGGGCACAAAAGAAAATGTGATTGGGATGTATTAGGGTGGAGTCCCTCTCTAGGGTGAGGCTTCAGCTAAAGTATGACTCCTGGTGCAGAGGGTGGAAGCTTGGGACAGGGAGAAAGAGTAAAAACCATAGAAACACAGGATCATTTAGGTTGAAAAAGATCTGTTATATGTGAAGGCCTACACTGGGTGCAGGCAGCCAAACAGACATGTCAGAGCTTACATTTGATTTTTAGGATATACAGTTCTGTTACACTGCTGCTAATTCCCTAGTTTCAGTGTCTGGCTGAAAGGAGTAATTAAAATTTTGGGGTTTGTAAAAATTGATTTAATGTTGGTTTGTAGATGTTAAGATTTTGGATGCACTTCACTGATCCTTTCTTATAAAAGCTCAGTGTTGTTCCGATTTGGGTATTATCTCAGATCCATCTTTTCTGTGAACTTTTGTAGTATGTTGACTTTTAACAGTAGTCTCTCAGGAACTACAAATGGAGCAGAAAGAATTACAGGTTTCATTTTCTTCCAAATATTTCATGTCATATTTCAATGGGTGAATATGCCTTAAGACCAAATTGTTTCAGTACTTCCAACTAACATAAAAACCGGGCTCCTGAACATTGTTTAGGGTCAGCTTCTGACCTAATATGCTTCAAAATATAAGCATCTGCACAGAAATTTATGGGCATATTTGAGACCTTAATTTTATACTCCACTGATGTAATTTAAGTTGGAAGTTGATCATTAATGATTAATAATCACTGATCTTGAATAGTAATGCTTTCAAAAGTAAAGTTTTCCAGAGAAATAATTTGCAAAACCACAGATAATGCTCCCATTTCCTGGTGCAGCCCACCCTTAGCAATAATGTTGCCACGGAAACAGCAAAACTCTGAGCAAGTGAAATAAAAGGGGTGAGGATGAAAAGGAGATGGGGGCAATTATAGCACTTTTTTTTTTTTTTTTTAATAAATTAATGGCACTGCGTTTCCGCTACCTCCAATTATGGGACCAAATTCCTTCGTTATTATAAATGTCACGTTTACAGTCGTTGGTGACAGAAAAAGTGGGTAACACATTTCATAATTGGGCAACCATTCATGTAGTTGAAATACCCATTTTTCAGCAGCTTGCTGGTTCGAAGCACACAGCAAATATCCAGTAGGAAGTTAGGAAGTCTGTACTTCTCACTGCTGCTAAAGCTTGACTTTAGACTCTAAAGGAGTGAAGAGTTAGGACTAAGGGTTTAGACAAATGTGCTCTAGAGGGNNNATTATAGCACTTTTTTTTTTTTTTTAATAAATTAAGTGGAACTCGTTAAAATAGTTTTGGTTTCAGGTTGGATTTTTTGGGGGAAGGAGGTGTTGCT
This sequence comes from Nicator chloris, assembly GCA_013400495.1. Lineage (NCBI taxonomy): Eukaryota > Metazoa > Chordata > Aves > Passeriformes > Pycnonotidae > Nicator > Nicator chloris. The sequence continues at coordinate 10,735 of WAAE01007695.1, forward strand.
TGGATTTTGGTGTGTTGGTTGGTTGGTTGGTTGATTGATTGGTTGATTTTTCTGCTATGGGAAAACAACACCCTTTACCTACAGGCCTTCAGGGTCTTTTGCATAGGACAGTAAGCTGAGGTCAGAGTCAAACACCCCTTAGGGAAAAAAAAATCTAAGTGATATAAGCCCAGTCTGTGCTTTGATTCCTGAAAAATGTTTTGAAGTAGAAATATATAACCCTGGCGCTGACAGGAAATTCAATGCTTTTCAGTAATTCTTGCAGCTATGGGATGACCCCCCCTTGAAATCACAGTAGGATGTAACTGAGCTCTGTAGGCAGGTGGATCAGAGAAACAGAAGAATACAGAATATGATATATTAAGTATGTACAAACAGAACATATAGAATTGTTTGGATTTTTTTTTCATTAAAATAGCTACATACTTCTTAAGAAGGTTAGATCACAATGCCTTTTAGCTTATCCTGATGTTATCTTGCTTTCTATTAACTACATCATCTGAGGTTGTCTCACATAAAGAAAGCTGGATTAGGCTGATTAAGAAATACATGGGTAAGAGATTTCTGATGTATGTCTATCTCGTGTTGTGCAAAGAACACTGATATTTTTCCTTCTTAATTATCAAAAGAAGAAATGTCCCCACAGGATATTAGAAATCTTTGTACTATAGAAATGCTACCTTTTTATTTGAGGAATTGACCACTTGTTGATATTGAAGATTCAGCAAGAACCTTTACTAAAACAGATCATTAACACTTGTGTTCATCATATTACAGTGTGAGGAATAGCATCCTATTTGCTGATGGCTTAATGTTACATCACAGTAACAGTAATTGTTGAGGACTTGTCTTGAAGAGGAATGTTAACTACGATGCCCTATGGCTACTTTTTGTGTAGTATTAAAACTCTTAGCAACACCTATATTTATGTTTGTCTAAAATATGTTTCTTATAACTTAGCTAATCCAAATTCAGTTTGGAGGGGTTTTTTTGGTCCAAAGTCAAGGTCTTTCTCATTTGTCTTAAATTTGGTTTAGTCTGCAAGCAATTTTACTGCTACCAGGCAATAACTCTGAAAATGCAAATATTTCAGGAAAATTTCAAGTTTCTAGCACTTATTTGTATAGAGTACATACTTGACCACAGTGTGTTAATGGAACAAGATATTTTTGCTGACTCTGATTATATGATTATTATTTCTCTGCATATGATCACTGGAAGTCACCTTTTTTTTGGATTCTGGAATGTTTCTTACTATTGAAGAAGTTGGGGAACATGGTGGTATTCCATGTGTTTCCTCTTTATGGTGCTCACATCATCCTACCTGGTTTGGCTTGTGTATTGGCAATGTCTCCTACATTTGCAGCAATTGAAAACCATTTAAACCTCAGTAAAATGTTGTTTCTCCCTCTAATCATGTCCCCAGCATAATTTCTTTTCTTATCCTTTATGGTTAATAAAAATTAGTAGCTTCTGAAATACAGGCTGCAGAGGTAGTTTAGATATAGAAGTAAAAAGGTGGCAGCTAAGAATATGCCCCTAAGAGCTGCTTGGAGGAAGAAAAAGAGGAACAGTGACATGAAACAAGAACTGAATTAGGGTGAGAAGAGTATCCATGAGAAAACAGAGCTGAAAAAAACAACTGAAAAAAAAAGCCCAAAAAAGAAAGAATGGTCTAAGATGCCAAAATTACCAGTTGTTTGTAAGATATGCTGTATTTTGTCAGTACACCCCCTCACTGTGTATGTATTTCTAGGGTTATGTATTATTTTTCACTTACTGACATTGAATTTCCACCTGCCATTTTATTACTAGGTTGACAAAGAAATAATTGTTCCATGGCCATTTATTAATTTTGTTGTAGAGTCTAGCCCACAGGCCTGCAAAAAGAAGAAAAGAAAAAGGCTCAATTTCAACTTGGATCCACTTTACGTGCTGCCTTAGCATAGGTTGCAAACAGAACTCAGAAAGAAACAGTGCTCTGAATGTCGTGCTGTCTTGCTATGATAATAACAGCAACAAGCTTATTTAAGGCAGACATGGTAAAGTCAGTGTGCAAACTCCAAACACAGTGCTGGAAAAGCAGAAGACATTATAAATGCTCTGGCAATAGCTAGAATGAGCTAGATCCTAATTTAAATTGCAGTTTGTGCCTATTACACAGTCTCCTAATTTCGTTCATTATTTCCTGGAGTTGGATTTGAACCTGCTGCCTGCAGGGCAAAATTATGTACTGTTTCTAGTCCCAGGAACTATAAAAGGAAAGGTTGGGAAATGTTCAGTTCTCCTACCATAGGACTGGATTTGTAAAGGAGACAGATTCCCAGTCAGAAACTGAAATAGGCACTGGATTTCAAGCACTGGGTAATTCAGTGCCTTCTACTCCTCTGCAGTGTCTAATGTCAGATTTGCAGGAGAGTTCTGCATCCAATGGACGCCTTGGAAGCTGTCCAGTGAAAGTTTCAAAAATTAGACCTTTTGCTGATGCTCTGGGAAGCTTTTATCCTCTAGCCTTCCCCTTGCCTACCATTCCCTGGAGTGATGATCGTACTGTCTTTAAATATCTGCTAACAGGGTAAATAAAGGAGAAATAAGTATATGCATTTTTTTTTCAAGGAGAGCTTTGGGTTTGTTTTTGTGGTTATTTTTATGGGGGTTTTTGTTGGTTGGGTGGGGTTTTTGTTAGGGGGTTGTTTGTTTGTTATGGGGTTTTGTTTGTTTGTTTTGTCTTGTTTTTGTCAGAGGTCTCTGAAGACAAACCTGTAAAATCTGTGAATCTGCGGGCGCACAGAAAGCAATCGAATATCAAACGAAATGTGCACATTCATGTTCCTTTCCTGGATGTAAATGAATTGGCTGAATGAACAGCTCAGGGAGGAACACAGATCTGACTCCACGGTTTTCTTCACCTGCTACTCCTGTGGACACCCCAGGCATTTCTCTGGCAACACCCTGTCTTCCGCGGGGGTTTCGCGACCCACTCCCGTCTGCTGACATGCCGGCTTCATTTTCTCGTGTTGCAGCAAAAAAGGTGCCGCCTGTGCTGGAAATGGGATCTTCCACTATTTAGCAAGGCTTTGCTGAATGAGTCATCAAAGCCGGCTGGTATTGGCTGGGCTGGTGAGCACCCAAGGGATTGCCTGGCAGAGGCTGCGAGGCCTCGCTTCATTCACAGAAATGTGGGGATGCTAGCCAGCCCTTTCATTCACACGCGCAGCATCTCATTCACATTTTGCAGTCCTGCTGGCCGCTTCTAATGAGGAGAGCCGTTCGAGAGCAGTGGGGTTTTCTGGGCAATAGAGACATGTAAAAATAGGCTATGGTGTGTATATTTGCTGTTGCTGTGCTAGGAGGATGACGAGGGGAATGAATGCTGTGAGGATGCTGTAGCAGGTTTGCAGTGCGGTGATGAAAGGCTGTTCTGCAGATCAGTAGAAAACTGCTTTACATTGCCTAGGACATTGCCATTATTCGTCACTGCTGGGAGAAGAGGTGCTGACTTAATCCAGTATGTCATGAATATACTAATTAAATATCTGTATTTAAGCTGGCTGGTTCACTGTATTTGTAGTTTGTATACTGCAGTCTTTAGTTGTGGGAGAAGGAAGGAATTCCATAGGCTTTTTTCCTTTAAGTTGTGCTGCAGTTAGTAATTTATTTTAAAAATTACTTTGCACTACGCAACTTCTCTGGTCTGAATTTGTTTATAATGCAGTCTGTTGTCCTACATCCAAAAAATGTTTTGCAAAGCAGATTGATTTATAGAAAAAGCCATATGGCTTCTGATGGGCATTGTGTATCACAATGCTGTACACATTCAGACTTTTAAAGAAATTGCAGGAGAAATGAAATACCTTTTTTCTGCATGTTTTGCTACTTCTCTAGATCAAGTGTTTGTGACTGACATTTATGGTTAATAAAGGGCTTCTTTTTTTCTTTTTCTTTTTATTTTTTTTTCCACTGCAGGATGTCAATTTACTGCTACCTGGACTTTTTAATATTCTTTCAGGGATTTTTCAGTTTTTCAGAATTAAACCAAACATTCCCGTGAATTGAAGATCCTCTTCATGTTTTTCTTCGGAGTGAATATCAGTTGTGAAAGAAAAAAACATCTGTTAAGCCTGTTGTTGGACATCAGAAAAATACTTTTCTTCACACATAGGTACTTATGTAATTCCTGTATTAAAATAGAGTGTTCTTGTAAAGTAACAGTGAACAAGGATTTCTTTCTCCATCAAAATTTGAATATAACAGTTTCTGTGAGGGACAGCATTGACAAAAAGGCACTGTTAGGCTGCCTTTGTGGAAAAAATGTATATATTCTTCAGTTCTGTTCATCTGTTCTGAAAACCTTTAAGGTGTCTGTGTTCTGTTGCAGGAGCAGGAGACGGGGATTATATATATGCAAATATTATCCAGATATTTGCTATCTAATTGTGATTTCTTTATAGCTTCACAAATATGTGAGGTGGAAGAACATTTTAACAGATGAATAAAGTGTGATGTTTCATACAGGCTATTAATTCAGTTTTAAAGGTAATTGCCTTTGGTACTAAAAGGGTGGTGGGAGGGGATAGGAATTAAAGGTTGGGAGGAAGTATCTGTTTGAGAAGATAGGAAAAGGGAATTTGAGAATTGATTGGTGCTAGTGTGCTGTAAGTGGGTGGATGTGGGTTTTTTTTTCTTCTCTCTCCTTTTTTTTTTGGCTACAGGAAGTGATTTGCAGTGTTCACAGCCTTTTGTTGAAAAGGGTCCTTCTCATTTGTGTGAGTCATGCTTTTGCTGTGAGCGAGTTGGCAGCTCTAAGCAGGACTGGGATCTCAGTCACAGAAAACTGTTACTTCACCCAACCTTAGCAGGGAACCAAAAGAAATTTCTTAAAAAAATACGTTTTTTCTTTTTTCCTTATACTCTTTTCTTTTTTACCCTAAACTCTTGTTAACCCTCCGTGTTGTTATGAATTGCTTGCTATGTTAGTACAGGCATCTCCTGCACTGGCATCAGATTTGCCAGAACATATGCAGGAAAGCAGATAGAAGGGCATGCTTCAACGTACCAAGTATAACCGCTTCAGGAATGATTCTGTGACATCTGTTGATGATCTTATTCACAATTTGCCCATGAACAGCAAGGTCTCAGCAGTTTCTACAACTTCAGCTTCACCTTCGTACCTGGTCTCACCAGAGGGTCTTCGCAAGGACCAAGAAGATGGACCCACCACCCTGTGTACCCTCATCCATAAAGTGTCCCACTTGAAACTCTCTAGCACGGGCAGCTTTTTGGGTATCAAAACCCTCTCCTCTGCAGTAAAGGAGCTTGCTGTCTCCAAATTGCAGGGAAGCTCGAGTGCTTCTAGTTCAGCAGCAGGGGCTTCAGACAACACATGTAACCTTGTCTCTGCCACTTCGTGTTCTCAGCAGGACGTGAGCAAGATGAGTATGGGGAAAAAAGCACGGTCAGAGGAAATGCACCTGGGAAGTGAAGATTGGAATCAAACTAGCAGTTTTGTCAATAAATCCTCTCGAGGATGGCTGCACTCGAGTGAGAAGATCCTGGGACCTGGTGTGACGTACATTGTGAAGGTTGGTCTGTTTTCTTCCATTCTCTGTTTTTATCAGTGAAAAATTCTCTGCTGGTTTTGCTGCCAGGATAGTCAGGCTGAAAGGATCTCTATTTGTGTTTGGTTGTTTTTTTGGTTGGGGTTTTTTTTGGTGCATAATACATGAAATGTAAATGCAGGAAGGAAGGGTTGGGAAGCTGTGTTAATTTGTTACATTAAAGCAAACCTGCAAAAAATGTTCTACAGCTGTATAAAAATCTTGTTCCTAAGCTAAAAGCTGATTTGATTTGGGTTTTTGAGCCTTCTTCTGAATTTAGGTTTTCAGTGTCATCTAGCATACTGGATATATCTTGGATACGTAAGCTTTCAATATGTCTGGTGCAATATACAGGAAGAAAGAAAGACTCCTTGATGTGAGGAGAACTGTTAATCATGCATGAATTTTTCAGTTTTAAAATCCTCTAAGGGCAAGTGATTTTTTAAAGTGAAATGATATTTAAAATCTTAGAGCAGTAAGGCAGAGAGCACAATTCTTATTCTGTTTCACAATTAGAAATAATGTTGTGGGTAGAACAGGAAAATGCAGCTTGTTTTACATAATGAGCATTCAGCCACCTTAAATGTTATTGCTCTTTTCAGTTCATTGGTACATCATGTCAAGAGCAGAGGATCTTAAGTTTACAGGGTAAACTTAATGTTTCCATATGCTTTGAAAATACTCTGAAACCACCTGTTAAAGTAGAACCTTCAAGATTCTATGTATGTGCAATGGTTTTTGTAGTTAGGTAAGAGTCTGGTTACACCTTTCAGCATAGTGTGCAGAAAATGTAAAAATAACATTATTGTTATTTCCAGAATTCATTCTTCAGTTGCCATGTTTCATTTGCGAAAAGGCTTTTGTATCTTAAGTGTTAAACTGTTTTGCAGCAGGCTATTAATATTACAGGTCTATTTTTAGTGTCATCTTATTTTCAGTGTAAGAGTCACAGGTGACTTTATTTCAGGATGCTTTAAAACTGAGTGGCACCCTTGTTACTTAACTCTCGCTGCTTTTTCTCGAGTCTCATTATCAAAAGCAGAGTGCATATTTAGCTGTTGGGGGACTAGGAAGCAGTTTTCATTTCTTTGCGTTAGTAGTGATAATAGATTTAGCAGATGGTGGTAGATTGAGTAAGTTGGCCAATTCAGAGCACTATTGAAATTGTACTGTCTTTTTTACTACTCTGAAATTTACTGGAACTACAAAGGAGTTAGTAGCCACAAACTGCTGCTCTGTTACTCTTCAAGAAGTGTCTCAATAAAAAATAACCCACTGATGCTAGACATAATGGTGTTGAGACTCTGATGTTCTTTCGCACAGAAATACTCTGGTTAACAGAAGGCCATTTACCATTTCCACATTATCTCAGGGGACTCAACCATTTTACTTTTTATTTTGCTTGGGATAGTATAAGCCCAAAAATGACTGTGGGAATACACTGCTACTGTTAGTTTTACCTGAAGTGATCACTATGAATCAGAACAAACACAGCATTCAATTTCCTAATCCTTTCACTGTCTGACCTGCTATATGCTGATATCTTTGAATTGAAAAGAGAATTAAAGTTATTAGAAGTGGACTAGCATTTACAGTTAGTAATTTATCCATACCTAACAGAGATAGTAGAACAAATATTTAATTAGTGCAATTGATGTTGGGCACATGAAAGTGTATTTATACACTCTGTATATATCAGAATTTTCAAAAATCAGTCAAACAACTTACTTTTAGGTGTTTGTAGTTTGTTAGTCATTAAAATGTATGGAATCTAGTTTATTGTTTCTGTTAAAAAATAGGATGATGACTTTAATTTTGTGGTTTCTGTTGTAAGAATCACAGAACAGTGCTCTAAATGTAAAAACAAAGATTGAAAATATATACCAAAATAAGTGATTAACGAATGAATGAAAATAAACTGGTCCTGATTAGTTCCTAATTTGCTTGCTTATTAACTATCTCAGTTTTCCTTGGCAACTGCAGCATTCATATGGATAAGAATAGAAGTACAGTTCCCAAACCCTTAAACATTGTTTGCTACGAAGGCTTTTATCCAATCAGACCATCAAATCAATACACAGATAATGTATACTGAGAGGAAACATTTCGTGGATACCTCATGGCTGTACTGACTGTCTGGGGGACTCATACCATGTTTAATTAGTACCATATGCCTTTCAGAAAATTCCATATGCCATTTGTTAAATGAGACAAAAATTAGATTTGTTGTTAACCAGCAAAGCTTTTTTTTTTTTTTTTTTGGTGCAAAAGGGCACTGGGTTACAATTTTCTCCAATTAATCCACATTTAAAACAGAAAATTTGTCATGGGACAGGGTTAATTGTAACTATTGGGCAGAATTGATAGCTCACATTGGAATCTTCTGAAGTAAGAGACACAAAATTCCAAAATTCCTATGTGCAATGTATGAAAAATCTGAAACTTCACTGCTGTTCCTACATTTTCACATATTACTCATTTTTGAAACAGGGAGTGTAGCTCTAATGCTTAAAAAGAGTGTAGGTTTATGACAAACTGTAGCTATATTCCGATCTCCATGGTCTGCTGCAATGGAATTGTTTTCAACCATAAAAGTGCTGGCACTTTCTACGTTTTTTCCTCCCAGTGGATTTCATGTTACATTTTTATATAACATAATAATCTTCACAAAAACATTTTAGTAACAAATTAGCCAATGACCATAACCATGTTGGGTACATAAAGTAGTCAGGTACTGGTATCTTAATGCTACTGCTGGACTGTTTAACAAATAATGTATTAATGAAATTAAAAAAAAAAAAAATTAAAAAAAAAAAAAGGGAAGTAGTGTGCTGTGCTGGAAGTGCTTAAACAGCTCAGTGCTTTCCCTATAGTGGGACTGATTACTACAGGGAGAGATTATAAAAGTTCGTGTTGCCAGAAAAACAAATGCATAAAATAAAAAAAGTGTGAAAAAATTGAGTAATATAACAACAGTTAAATGTCTCAATGTAAACTGTTGTTTCCAATGATAAATATCTACTGATGAGGATAACTGTTATAGACATTTTGGAGTTTGTTTTATTTAAATAAAAGCACATCAGTCAAGAGGCAAATGCATTTCTGCCTTCAGGTAACTCGTGGCTGATTTTGTAACAAGTGTCAATGAGTTTAAAATGCTGTTGTCCAGCAGTTCAAAAGTAAATAAACCAAAAATACTGTATAATTTTATATACCTGTATGAAGTGTAGCTGAAAAAGGCAGTAAGATTTAAAGCCAAACCAGTAGTATAGAACAGACCTGTGTAAATCTAGTGTTAAAAACAAGACAGTGTACTGTCTGAGAGAGAGGAAGCAAGAACTGTTTCATCCAAAAGAATCACTACAAGTCAGGCAAATAATATTTCAATAAAAAGGACATCATTATTATTATTATTATTATAGCAACGTATTCAAAGAATATAATCCTAACTGCAATTATTTCCCTAACATTTTAACACTTGCATTTCTTGTGAGGGAATAACAGCAGTTTATATCTGATGAGGAAAACAGACATCATTGTGAAGCTGTTCAAACACATCACCAAGTAAAAGCTTCAGTCCTGCAAACATTCTTGCATGACACTGTTTACGGGAGCGTTCTCGTTGAAATAATTGAGGCTACCTTTCTACACTGGAAGTTAAGTGTGTGCTTAGGGATGCACTGAATTGCTGTCTCTCTTTAGTGGCTAACCCAGATTGCAAAGCACAGCCTTAAACGGAGCTAACAAAGTGGAAACTGCATCATATGTCACCTTCCCCTAGAAGACTTCAGGGCTCTTTGGAAAAATGTTTCCCTTTTTTTTTTT
>WAAE01007696.1:0-66682 GCA_013400495.1 Nicator chloris
AAGTATTCAACCTTCTCCTTTGCCTTCCCCTGCTCTTTGCAACTGCAAATTCACCAAAAACAGTCAAGAAAGGTGCGGAATACTGTAGAATTCACCACAAAGGTAGGCAGACACAATGGTGACACTCAACAGTTGTATCCAATGGAAAGCTGGGTGGTAACTTTTAAAAGCCATAAAGTTTGAGCTTCTCCAGGTTAAGACATGTAGAGTTATGATTTTCACGGACTGATGGTAGATTTCCATCTAAATCATTGTCTGATGCCCAGAGAGTCTTCTATGCCACATGTTATCAATTTGTACTTTATAGCATTTTTCACCTCAAAGGAACTTTTTAGTCATTACTAACCCTGCCAAATATATGCCATAATATGATACAAAACAAGTGTCTGATCACATTCTGCAACGGCCATAAAGGAGGTTGCAGTGAGGTGTGGGTCAGTCTCTTCTCCCCAGGAACAAGTGACAAGACTAGAGGAAATAGCTTCAAGTTGCTCCAGGAGAGGCTTAGATCAGATATTATGGAAAAGAATTCTTCACTGAAAGGGTGGTCAGCCAAGTGGAGTGGTGGAATTGCCATCCCTGGGAGTATTCAAAGGAATCTGAATGTGACAGGCAGGGATATGCTTTAGGGGTGGACTTGACAGTGCTGGGTTAGTGTTTGGGCTTTATGAGTCTTTCACAACCTTAATGATTCTACGACTGAAGCATGTACTCTAGTCTATGTCTGCAGACACTAAGAGCCCAGTTGGCTTCTTTAAAATCCAAGTGCTGAAATCACTTAAAAATAAAAAATATGCCTATTCTTCCAATATGACTATGGGAGGAGATCCCTAAATAACAAAAGCCTCAACAGAGAATCACTGTCTTCATCCGTCAGGGAAAGTGCTGGTTGATTCCCACACTTAAGCTGAAATGTGAAAAATGCTTCCATCTCTAAGTAAAAAAAAGGCAAATTGTAGATGCCTGGGTCTAAAAGCAGTTCTACAGATAGGAGAAATCTGTGCACTTATCCCTTGCTTTCCTGCAGTTTTGCTTTTCTACCTGGAGTTCTATTCTCCATGACCCACAGACTGCCTAGGTTCAGCCTAAGCCCTATGGGACTTGAAAAACTAAGGAAGGCTGTGCTGGGAGGCTTGCTGGGCACTTCAGAAAATGCAGGTATAATACCTCTGTTAGTTTATTTTTAAGTAGAATAAATAAAGGTGATGATAGGATGTTCCCTCTTAATTTCAGATAAAGTATGGCCCAAGGAGTGGTAAAATCATCAGACAACATAAACCCAAAAAACTTTCCCATTACGTTGAGCTCAGCCTACCTACAGCTCGTGCAGTTTAAAGGGGTGCTCTCTTCCTGCCCAGCCGCTGACCTGGTGGGGTTTAATCCTGGTGTGTCACCACTAGCTCACTGAGCTGAAGGAGCTTCCCCTGGAACCACAAACTCCCTAGCTCAGGAAGCAGGTTGCTGTGGAGAGATGAAATGTGGAAATATGGGTTTTTGCAATAGCCTCAGTAAAGCAAATATTCCCTAGTTAATGCAGTATCTGGATGTTTCTCTGTGTTCTGTTTACAATGACAGCTATTTTGCCTGCTTGTGCACGAACCAGGGCTTATTAAAGTATCTGACAATGTAGATTATTTTACCACAATTATGCTGTATTGAAAGGCTGTAGAAGGATTAAGGCGCGAAGGCCCAAAGCAGTTTTTTCAGTAAGTGCCCTGCTATAGAAATGTTTAACTCAACCCTTATGAGTGTCAAGCACATGCAAATGCACCTGACACAAGTGTTTTTTGCCGGCCTATTGAACATCTAGTTAAAATGGACTAAATCCATCTTTCTGTTGGTAAAAATTCATAGCTTTTCAAAGAGGGAACTGATAAGAAGAATATTTGAGACTTGTAATAACTTTTTCAGCTCCAACATAAATTGCTTGGTAGAAAAAGAATTTTATCTTCAGAGCTAATGGTCTAGGTTGATCAGGGTGACAACAGTGAGATTGTCAAGTTTATGTACACAAAGCAGTTGTATTTTTATTTAAGAAGAGTGTTTTCCACAAATACTGAAAAAATATTTATCTCTATACCTTCTTCACACTAGAAGAAGCAGGAATGCTATTAAAATGTATGAGGTATTTTTATGTGTGTATACTTTGTGTTCAAAGAACTGTTAAGGGGTGGCAGGGTGATAAAGCTAACCACTCAGATTTAGGAAATGGAAGAATTGAGATGGTCTAAGGAATTTTATTGCAGGCCCTCTGTGGCCATATGTTGTCATGTAGTATTGTAATATGCATCAACTCTAATGCATTTTTAATTACACAGTTACTTTTGTTTTCATGGGCTTTCTGCTTCTTTCAGTACGTGGAGTGGTACTTCATATGGCCTTTTACATTCAACATATGTCTTTATGCATTATTTAATGCAAGCAGTTCCAACTGCTCCATTATTCATTTTTTCATTGGTTTTCCTGTTATGCTGAGGGGACTTCATCAAAGTATGGAAGTACCTGAAGGGAGGGTGTCAAGAGGAGGGAGCCAGGCTCTGCTTGCTAGTGCCAAGCAGTGGGACAAGAGGCAACAGGCAGAAATAAGGCAGAACTTCTTTAGTGTGGAGGTGACCAGGGGCACAGGATTCCATGGTATTTCTCCCGTACAAAGCCCAGCTCTCACTGATTTCAGCTGAAGCTGCTGATGCTCAGCACTTCCACAAAAACTGGCCATCTGCGGCTTGTAGGACATTTTAAAGTGAGGAATATCTCATTTCTACATCTGTGGAAAGTTATGTTTTGTGAAAAGCCTAGCACTGCATGAGTGTTCTGTGGTAAAAGCAAGAATAGAAGCAGTTATCTACAATATCACTCGCCTGTCTTAGCCAAAGAGCATCCTTTTGCCTCACAGAGCCTTGCAGCAGAATCCCCTCTTGCTGTGGAAAATGATACTGGGATCCCACAGACGCATAATTCCTGTGTGAAGACGGGAGAGGGTTCCAGCTGCAAGGCACAAATGGCCTTCTGTGTCACGTGCTGCTGGACTAAATGAAAATATACATTTTTGGTACAGAAAACACAGGAGGGGCAAGCCATTAGTTCTGTGGCTTTTTTATTGTTCCACTTTTGTCCTTCGTTTCAGGCAATGCTGATACATAATTTATTTATGACAGTCCATGATTACTTTGTACCCTTCTGGTGTAAACCTAGGGTGTCTGTTTTGCCAGGCTGCATTCCCACCGCGGGCTGACTGGCAGGGAAACTGAGACATGGCAACTGACGGCATTTCCCAGCTCTGCCTCTCCAAATGCTCAGTTGTAACCTCAGCACAGTCCCCCCCCCATGCCAGAGGCTGCTCTTTAGGGAAGGCAAGGGGTGGAGAAGGAGAATTTGTGAGGCTCGGTGCCTCCGTGCTGGGGAGCTGCAGCAGCAGCATGAGAGGGATCAGTGGGGATGTGCATCCAGGGCTGCACAGGGGAAACAGAGGAGCTGCAGAGGCATGAAGGCTCCTACGGCAATTGGGGCATCATGGACATACCAGAAAAAAAATATACTTTGAATGGAATAATTGCAGACTATAAAAAGGAGTAAGCAAGTGATGTTATTGCAGGACAGAGGGATAGAGAGGTGGCTACTGCCTGATGCTGATAAATGGTACAGTTTCACCCACGTCTTTCCTTTGCTCCCCTTAGATAAACAATCAGTATTAGCTGGATTTTCTCTTTTTTTCTTGTTACTGATTTTTGTAGTCTGCAGCCACATTCACCGTTTAATCCAAGCAAAGCCACCCTCTTAGAATGTCTTTTTGTATATTGGCACTTCAAGTTAAAAATCTATTTTAAATTATTGGATAGCAAGTAGCAGCCTCCAGAGGGCTAAACTGATGCTGTTAACAGGTCCAAAATGTGATGCAGCATATGGAGCTGAATACCTCATGGTACAGATTTGCATGCAGGCGGTTTTAATTAGGATTTAGAATTCCTGGAGGAATGCAGCATTCTGGGCTAGTCTCTATCTTGTCAATACACAGTGGTTTTGTTCATTCTAAAGCTCACAAAAACTGAGAGATTCCTACTTGCTTGTAATTTCTTGATAGTTTTATGAACTGTTAAAACTTTTTTCCATCTGCCAGCTTTATGTATCACTGCTTCTTTATGAATACTTACTGTAAAAGGTTGCTGCCTTTTTTCTTTTTTTAAAATTTTATATCAGGTCAGTTCAAAATAAGAATCGTTTGAAGTTTTCTGACATTGCATAAATACTTATTTTTTCCCTGCAACACATCATAGTTCAAAGTGAGATTATGCTTTAACTCGATGGTTACTGTGCCATCTTGTGAGGAAAAGGTGCAACTATCTTCAGCTGATAAAATGAAGAGGTACTTTGGCTAATGCCCATCTCACTTCTTCTTTTTCATCACGAAAAAAAAAATATTATAATTTAAAAAAAAAAAGAGAATACTGTAACACATATTTGTTCCACTACATTATACTTGCCTTTTTTTCTTTTTTCTTTTTCTTTTTTTCTTTTTTCTTTTTTTTTTTTAATTAAGTATATATTCCCTGCTATGGGCAAAAACCTGGTGCTTTCAATAAACTGAGATAAGAAATGATACTTTATTTTTTCTCTTTCAAAAAAAAAAAAAAAAAAAAAAACAAAAAAAAAAAAACAACAAAAAAAACAAAAAACAAAACCAACCAAGAACTTCTTATTGTACTAAGTGGAAAATATATGCAAATTCTCAGTATTCAGCATTGATAATATTCTTTCTGTCAACTAATTTGGCTCTTAGAGGAAACCTCTTGTCTTCTAAAATTCTAAAATGTATGTTTCTCAGAGATAGCACACTGTAAATCACCGAAAGTACTGCTAGCTATTACACTGAGACAGAGAAAAACCTGAGTCCTGACTTTAGAAAGACTGCTTTACCCTGGAACATTTGTGAGGAAAAGAGAAGACCAAAAAATTAAAAATAAATTACAATGGCATCAGCAAACCTACAGCCTTATGTTGAAATAATGATAATAGTTACTATCTCTAATAAAGTCAGTGTAGGTGCATTGTATCTTGGACTTAAGAGAGCAGACTGGAAAAATCCCCTTAGTTCTACTACTGCTTAATGAACTGATTCTCTCTGTGACCTTGAACAAGTTGCTCCATTTCTGTGCCTAATTTTACCCACCTTTAGATGATGCACATCAACAGGATGTTATCAGTCTTGACTGCCACTTGTAAAGCTCTTTGGGCTTCTTGGAGGGAAGGTATTGCTGTGATACAGTGACAAGCTTGTTGGAAATCTACTTGATAAGCAAAAGAGCAAGTAATTCACAATAAGTATAATTATTCAATGACTTAAGCTTCCTAATCTACTTCCACAGTCTTGGCAAGCAGACTGTGATTTCTTCCATTTTATATAATGAGAAGAGTATTTTTTTTCTCTTTTTTATTCTATAGATTGATTGCAAATATTCAGAATTCAAGCTGTGTTGCTCATTTGCAATCAGTTGGATGAGTAATATTATTTCTGCTCATGATTGGATGAATGCCCAATGATTTGTGTGTACAAATTGTAAAGTTTGTTTTCCGAAGATGCTCATTGGTATGACATTGAAATTTGCTGCCTTTGGAGAGCAGGGACAGTAAAATTCAACACATTGAAGACCAAAGAAAATACCGAGCACCAAAGTAGGACAAGGTGACATTAACATTTTTTAGTGGGACTTTGCAGATTCCTCATTTGTCTAAATGGACCAAGCCCATTATGGTTTTATTTTTTGTGGGCTGCTAATACTGAGAAAAAAAAAATCACAGAATCCTAGAATGGTTTGAGTTGGAAGAAACCTTATAGATCATCCGCTTCCAACCCCCCTGTCATGGACAGGGATACTTTCCACTAGACCAGGTTACTGATCCCATCCAACCAAGCCCTGAACACTTCCAGGGATGGGGCATCCAAAACCTCTCTCAGAAAATGCCATGTGTTGAATCCTGGACCTAATCTCATGCAGAGAGTGGGCGATGCTTGCCCTGTTCAAAAGTAGCTCCCGTGTCCAGGTTCCAGCAGATGACCAGCAATGGGGTTACCCTACTTGGGAGCTGCAAAGCAGCTCAAATGCTGGTTTGAGAGAAAAGGCAAGTGAGTGAGAATTAAGAAGAAGGTAGTATTGGGACCCAGTTGCATGCCTTGCCTATTTCCAGATTGCAGTGGGTCAACTGGATCTGTAAGGGGTCATTGTCTCATGTGGGAAATTTTCTGCAGAAATTCCTTTCCTTGTGGTCTCAGTGTTAAGTGGGTTATATGAAGACTCACAGCTTGTAAAGAGCAAAAGTCTGGCCCCTCCTTAGGAGGACTGTAAAACAGAAATTGTATTCAAGACTCGAAATGCTGATGTGTAAGAGCTAGAACTGGTAGTATTGCCATTGTTTCCCAAGATAAAACATAATATACTGGCCACTGGCTCGCACACTGGCTTTGAAGAGTGATTGGGAGTGGGATTCACTCATGAATGGGTTATTATCTCATCGTATGTGGTGGTATTTTTTCCATTATTAATACCTATAAGCTGTACCCGCTATAAAGTTTTGGCAGAGAAAAGCAATGTTGCTTTTTTGCTTATGTGTCTCTTGACATTTCAGGGTGTTTTCTAGTAGGTCAGCATTCTCTGTAGAGCAGGATTTACTGGCTGCTCACTTCTGAGGGTTTTGTGAAGCCTGTGACTCCTCTGACACATTTAGCTTCCTCCTTTTGCAGCCCTCCTATTGCAAGCAGCAGGAATGTGTGATGTACTGGAGTGTGGTCCAGCCAAACATCTGTGTAGAGAACCAGGGACATGTGCTTTTGAATGGCAGCTCCAGCTGGGCCACATTCAGCAGCTTAGGTCAGTTTGACCCAATATAAAATAAAATGTTCTGTTTGCATTTTCTGCAAACTGATGGCAATGGCAAAAAGAAAAAAATAAACAACAAACTTTTGTAAAAATACCAGTTCCCTTTGGCCCAAAACTGAATGACAAATTCCCAGCTATCTTGATTCACTGTCAATCTGTCAAAGGTAGGTCGTAAGAACATCTGTATTTTCATGCCAGTGCACTACTCTGGCTATTGTAACTTGAAAAACTGCTTTTGTTGAAATTTATGGGTTTTAACCATTACCTCCTGCTGGATTCATGTGTTCAGTTCTTTCTAGCTGACATCTCTTTGGCAATCAGAGCCTTAGAAATGCTCCTTTAGGCAGTATGATGTGAGGAGCAGTGATGCTGTAATAACCTCACACTGTAGAGAGAATGATCTCTTACAAAAAGGCACACTCATATTAAAATTTCACAGCAGCTCACTTCATACCCCCATTATAGGTAATTACAGAGGATTTTAAATATCTGATGCTAGTTGGCAGCATACAATACCCTGTCAGCAGCAGGCACTGATTTGTAATTTAATTATCATAAGACATCCACCTGTTCTTTTGTCAAATGAAGAGTAGCATTTCCATGCAATCATGCTTTTCCCTCCAGAAATTTGAATTAGTCCTTAGAGAAAGGTTTATAGGGAATGGTTTTTTTCCAAGGACATTTGCAGGACCCCATCAGAGCAGGGTGATGGAGATGAATGAGGCATTTCTGCAGGAGTGTCTTAATTCTGGTTTGGTATTTTCAGCCTTACCACTGGCTTTTTGCTGTGTCAAGCTGTTTTGGTTCACAGCTGAAAGCATTTCAATGAAGAGATGCTGTGGGAATAAAGATGTATGAAAATCCATGAGTTTGGTGCTTAGAACACGAGGCAAACCCATAGCAGGATTGACCCAGAAATGCTCTAGGCTCATACTTTGTGAAGAGGAGGCTGGGTTTGGGTTGGGAGGGAGACAAAGACAAAAGAACAGTGGAAATCTGTTCTGTAAACTTTTCAGTTGATGGCACGTGAACATGGATACTACTGAAGTTGTCCTGGGAATGTGCAATTATTGGATAAATAGATCAATTGAAATTATAAAGCAAGTCCATCAGTGGAGATCCACACAAGTGTTCTGCTCTTTGGGAGCACGGGGCTCAGGGTGAATCAATTTCCTCTGGGCTTTGGCTCCTGTTTATGCAATAGCTACACTGCAGTGCGACGATGGGGAAAGGACCTACTGGTGGTCAGAGAGATGTTCTCTCTTTAAGGCCACATTACACTGCTTCTGGCAGTGTAAAACTGCAAAAATGATCTGGAAAGAAAAGCATACATGATATATATATATATATATGTATGTTTGTATGCATGTGTGTATATATGTATATATATACATAGAATGAATCACAGAATCATAAAATGGTTTGGGTTGGAAGGGACCTTAAAGATTCAACCCCCTGCAAGGGCAGGGATGACATTCACTGAATTAGATTGCTTAGTGCCCCATCCAGCCTGGGCTCAAACATCCCTTCCAAGGATGGGGCATCTACAGCCTCCCTGTGGAGTTTCATCCTGTTCCAATGCTTCATCACACTGAGGAAAGAATTTCTTCCTAATATGTAATCTAAACCTCTTCCAGTTTAAAACCATTTCCCCTTATCCTGTCACTACATGCCTATGTAAAAATCCCTCTCCCTCTATTATGTAAGCATCCTTAAAGTCATGAAAGGTCTCACCCTGAAACCTTCTCTTCTCCAGGCTGAACAACCGGGCTCTTTCAGCCTATCTTCATAGGAGAGGTGCTCCATCCCTCTGATCCTCTTTGTAACCCTCTTATGGGCCTGCCCTAACAGGTAGAGAGGAGGGAATGCCTGTCTTGTGCTGAGGACCCCAGAGCAGGATGCAGTGCTCCAGGTGGGGTGCCACAAGTTCAGAGTACAGGGTGAGAACTGTTTCCCTTCACCTGCTGGCCACTCCTCTTTTGATGCAGCCCAGGATGAGGCTGGCTTTCTGGGCTGTGCATTCACTGTTGGCTTACACCCAGCTTACCATCTACAAGAACCTCCAAGTCCTATTTTGCAGTGCAGTTCTCAGTCCTTATAGTGGGAGGGACTCCACTCCTCCCACATCCACCCAGAAGATCAGGAACTTATGAGAAGTGGGAAGCCTGTATATACTTATGCATAAATTTTTGAATTTGCAAAAGTGTTGTCAGCAGGACGAGGGCAGTGATTGTCCCCCTGTACTGGGCACTGGTGAGGACACACCTCGAGTCCTGTGTTCAGTTCTGGGCCCCTCAGCACAAAACAGGCATTGAGGGGCTGGAGCGTGTCCAGAGAAGGGCAATGGAGCTGGGGAAGGGTGTGGAGCACAAGTCTGACGAGGAGTGCGTGGGTAAGGTGGGGGTCTTTAGCCTGGAGAAAAGGAGGCTCAGGGGGGACCTTGTCACTCAATGCAACTGCCTGAAAGGAGGCTGTAGTGAGGTGGGGGTTGGTCTCTTTCCCAAGTAACAACTGATAGGATGAGAGGAGACAACCTCAAGTTGTGCCAGGAGAGATTTAGATTAGACATTAGGAAGAATTTTGTCACTGAAAGGGCTGTCAAACATTGGAACAATCTGCCCGGGAAGTGGTTGACTCACCATCCCTGGAGGTATTTCAAAGTTGTATATATGTGGCATCTGGGGACATGGTTTAGTGGTGGACTTGGCAGTGCTGGGTTGGACTCAATGATCTTGAAGATCCTTTCCAACAAGAATGATTCTATGTTCCATGATAGAGCTTCTTATTGCTGTCATTGCTGTCTTGTCTCCTTAAGAAGTAGCCACTGGACATTTCCATTTTCCCCATTCCTGAGTTAATGAGATGACTGGTATTCCGCCCTTATTTCTCCTAATTATGTTTTAGCAAATGACTCACTTTAAAGAGGATGTCTCAGAGTAGTTGTCTTTTTAGAAAGAGTACTCGCTCGATTAAAAAAAATAATTGATTGCTTGTGGCTTAAATGATCTGTGTGCCAAGCCTTAAATGTGACATTGGCTGGAGTATTATCTGTTAGGCTGATGGCTTCTTGCCCAAATAATATTTGGCTGGTGCCAGTCATTTCATATATTCATTAATTATGTTATCTGGAAAGTGAGTGTGTGAAGGGCTGCAGGCATATCCCAGAAAAGAAAAAGAGAATAAATCACGTCACATGTGTATTCTGCAAATAATTGGCAACTGCTGAAACATTCTGTACCTAAGATTGAAGGCAGGAAAACACTGGGGTGGTTTCCTTAGGAGGGATGAGTAAATGAAATAACACTCCACAGCTGAGTGGTCAAAGTGAAGTGGACGAGCAGCAGAGAGGTCTGCTGCATGGAGAGGTCTGCTTTGGGATGTTCTTGTGATTGTACCTGGACTTCAGACTTATTTTTCTTACACGGCCATACAAAATAAGTCTTAGGCTTTTATCCAACAGCCCCTTCCTCAGGGCACAGATGAAAGGGTGGCACCTTTTTACAAAGCATTCTGGCTGGAGAACAGATCAGGTAATTCAATTTCATTTTTAGGGTTATATTGTTTGTTACAAGCTTCATTTGGGATCTTGGACAAGCCCCTCATGTTGCCTCTCTGTGGAGAAGGGTATAGGGATAGAACTTTACTGCAGGGGAATCTTGTGTGGGACTCTGGCTCTGTGGAAGTGTGTGTCTGCTCTCCAGCATCAGAGCACACACTGCCAAGTGGAAAATAACTCAAGTATTTTGCAGAGAAGGGCTGTAGAACTCTAATTATTGACACAGGGATGTGAAACATGATCTGACACTACAGCTTAGCTGATCAATGTCTCTTTTCCTTCATTATCAGTGTGTCATCTCAAATGTCTATTTGATGGTGAAAGTTTTGTGTATCAGTAACATATACCACGTTTCTCTCTTTGATACAATGGCAAAAAAAAGAATGACTTATTCTCTCCAGAACACACTAGGAAATCTGATTATTATTGTCTACTGTATCATATTTTATTTGTTATTCCACAATTATATTAAAATATAGGAATTTCCTCCTAAAAGCTTATTTGTTCTTCCTTGATGTTTTTTTTTCCTTTAGAAATATCGTTATCAAGATGAGGATGCTCCACATGACCATACTTTGCCTCGTTTAACCCACGAAGTGAGAGGCCCAGAGCTTGTTCATGTGTCAGAGAAGAACTTGTCTCAAATAGAGAATGTCCATGGATACGTCTTACAGTCGCACATTTCTCCTCTGAAGGTAGGATCCATACAACTCGTGGCTTTAGTCCTCAAATCTGAGAAAACGTGAAATGCCTGGGAAACTTATTTTGTTGTACAAACAGACAAGCTGCTTTCTGAAACCTATCATTGCAGATTGATTGTCCTGTGATGGGTGTTTAAGGGTCACTGTAGTGGAACAGGTGCTAGTTTAGTTGACAGAGCCTTGTGTAGAGATGTGAGCTTTCTGCTTTGAGTGAGGCTTTTGCTTGAAGCAAAATAAATCCTGGTAAATGAGCTTGTGTTTCTGTGCATTGTGAAAGGAACAATGCGGGTTCTCGGCCTCAATATCACGGTGATTTTGAAATGGCAGACTTCCCGTCCTGATTATCCTTGTTCAGAAATAATAATAATAAAAAAATACTCTAAGTGTAACCATCGGATGGAATCCTAGTTTTCACATCTCTCAGAAAGCTATATCAAAGTCACAAGTTATGCCTGAAAAGGGAGCTCATTTGCCTCTATTCATATCCTTGCTGCTCAAGCACTTGCAGTTTTCTGTGGGTTTTGATGAAATTCAGGGTGCTGTAGAGATTTTTTTTTTGTTAAGTAAGGCAACTATTTATAAAATATAGAAGCTGTAGCTGCATGTGGGTCTGGTGTCCTCTGATATATCATGCTGGGCAAAAATGTTTCTCTTCCTGATGAACCTGTATAATAACCAAAAGGAATCCATTCCTGAAAATTTATATTTGTCCTTTAATAAGAATGCAGTGGTTTGAAAATATTCCTAGAGCTTCTCTTGTGGAAGGAGCATAGATGCAAAGATTAGCATGATGGGTTTTCTATTTTAGTTTCTACTAGGCCTGGGAAGGGGGGAAAAAAGACTAATGTTCTTTACTAGAGGTGGTGATGTTCTGGGTGATAGTTTTATTCCAGCAATTATCTAAGCAGCAAACAAGGCAGATGGGCTTTGCTCCCTCTGGTGCCCAAAGCCTGTGAAATGGGCACTGCTTGCCTAGCGCAGTGTTTACAGTGTGGTTACAAGTGAAAGGAAGCGTTTATTATTAAAGATTGATGTGAATACAGCTGCAGCTCATTGAGCCCTCATGGAATAGGCATGCAAATGCATCTTTGTCCTCTGCTCTTGTTGGTCCTGTGTTTAGTTTGTATGATGTTTGTCTTTTCTGGTTTTAGCAGTTTTCTGGATTACTTACCTAACTTTTACTAGAGAAGCCAACAGTACCAAGCAGTGCTAGGTCATCTTGTGCTGAGGTTATCACTTTAGTTATTTGGAAAGGATTACCTCCATGAGGCCTCTGTGTAGCATCAGGGGACAATCACAGACCAGGCAATTTCTGGCCTGGAAAGGAAACATCCCTGTTCCTCTAGGACTCCTCGAGTATTGTGATTATAGTGGTGTTTCTTGTTCATGAACGTCAAAACCAGACATTATTCTTCACATTTGGAGACTTTCAAGTAAGGCTACATAATCCAAGCTGAGGGTGTAGCAATGATGTGAAGGGTATCCCCAAACATGCACAATTGCCTTGAAACAGCTCCCATTCTTATTTGCTCTTGTAACAGGACAAAGTTGTTGTCTGCTGCTGTTTTCTGAAGTGAAGGTAGGATAGGAGCTGTATATTATTTCCTCTTGGAAATCAGTGTCTCCTGCAAGTTCTCCCTTCAGCATGATGATTTCTGTCTTTGACTCTGTCCCTTTCCCTTCTTTCCTTCAGATTCACACTGTCTTATATCTGCCACTTAGTAGTCTCATGCCTGCCATTTAATCTAAATTTAGCTGTTTGTCTCTTCAAATGGCTTTGAAGTTCCTGTTTCCTTTCCCCTGCTGTCTATGTCCCATCTTTTAACCTTCAGTAGAGAATTAGCTCAGGAGGCTGGAGAAATTCTTCTGCTAGAGCTCATGGGATTTTGTTGCCCTTCCTATCTGAAACACCTGCTTTGGATTCACTTTTATTGTTGGCAGTTGACTGAAATCCCTGTTTAGAAGCTTTTGGTCACAGTGATCTCCACATAGTTGAGAAATAGCATTCCAAATACCCCAAATCTAGTCAGAATTGATTATTGTCTTGAATTGCAGACTTTCCAACCTATAGGCTGATATCATTAAGTATTCTGCCATCTTCTCAGCAGTATTGTGTGAACATGGCTCCACTGAATAATGGCGAAAACTGCCTCTCAACCCATAGCCTGCCTTCTTAGGAAAATGAAAGATACTGGATTCTTAAAGATTAACTGGAAAATAATGCCTGCAATTTCAATATTTCATTGACTCCCATGAGAAGTGGAACTGCTGGAATCCTGCTCTGGGGAAAAATAACAAGTACTGTGGTCCAAATACTGTCAGGCAATTTCTTAGGAGTGAGAAGACAGTGGCAGTGGCAGGAGGGTAACACTGTCAGGAGACTCCACCAGGAGCTGACGACTCGTTGTGCGCCACTTTTCTGGTTACAGGTCAGAGCATTTGGAGCAAAAGGAAAATGTGCGTACATGAAGGTCATGGGTCCACCGGTACCAAGTGCTGAGGAGTGCATTTGGTGCAGTTTTTGTGCTGGGAGTGTGACTGCTAGAGCCTGTGAATGGTCAGACTGGGACGTTTCCTTAACACCAAGCCAGGGATCACATCATGTCCCGTGTGCCATTAGGACTGCCCATCTGACCACTCACCCAGGCCAGCAAGCACATGGGCTGCCTGGCTGGGTGGGTTAATTCACTGCCTGGCTGCATGTCACTGCCTGAATTTCTCTGTAGGGACTGCAGCACCAGGGTGCACTTCTCCAGCAAGTTTTGAAGCAGTCTTTTGTGTTTAGTGTCTGTACGATGCCTTGGCAACAGGATGATTACCCAATATTTGTTTTGAAATAATATCATTAAAGGGAAATGTTTGAGCATAAAAATAATCTAGTTAAGGTGCTTTGGAACCAAGATGTTGTCCCGAGACCAAGCCACATGTCCATCCTAATGACATCATTTTTCCTAAGTGACTTGACTTGGGAAGAATAAAAGAGTTGTTTGTTTCCATATATTTTTGTTCATTTGGAAAGAAATCTGCAAAGATCATACAGTTATAAAACTTCCCTTTGGGCTGGCTGATTCTAGCCCTCACAACTGACCGGTGGTCACAGCCGTCTGTGGAAGCCATAGGTGTTACACCTTTTCTGTGCATGTAGACTGCTTGCTGCCATCACCCTGCTCCACAGTTCGCAGTGAACATCTCTGTTTGCATCCATAATCCAGCTTGTCAGTTTGAGGACAGGCTTGCATCATTACAGAGGAAAGTTTTGGGGATAATTGAAGTTCAGGCAGAGAATCCGTGGGCCTATTCCCCTGTGTACATCTCCAGGTAAAACATTCCAGGGATTCTTGAAACATTTTCTGACACTCAAAATGGAAGCATTCAGACCATCTTTTTATTAACACCCATGATGCAAAAGGCCTGATATGGCCCATGTTTGCATAGAACAGATGCATCTTAAATTTTGAAGTCCACAAATTCCTAAAGAATTTGGCTGTAATTTCATATTTCAGATTGTGTGGTTTGATGTAGTCCAGAAACACCCTAGGTGAGCTCATTTTTATTACATTATTAGAGTGGATATCAGGAATAAATTCGTAACTGTGAGGGTTGTGAGACACTAGCACAGGTTGCCCAGAGAAGCTGTGGATGCCCCATCCCTGGAAGTGTTCAAGGCCAGGCTGGATGGGGCTTTGGTCAAGCTGGTCTAGTGGAAGAGGGGGCTGGAACTAGATGGACTTTAAGATGATCCCTTCCAACCCAACCAGTCTATGATTGATTCCATGATCATTGATTGCCTCAGGAGGTTGTTTTGGAAACCAAAATGTAAAACTAATTTTCTTCAACACCCTTGCACTTGTTTTATGTGCTAAATAAGAATAAATGTGATCCTCATACATTTTGAATATCTCTTTGAGACACACAGATACTAGTTATGATAAATACTGTTTAGAAATGTGAATAGATTTTCCGAAATTGAAGCTGTTTTTCTTATCTTCCAAGTACCTAAAATCGAGAATGCATTAGCCAAATTACTCCCTTTCATAACATAATAATGAGGAAAAGCAGTTTTGTTGCAAACCAGACCCTCTTTTCTTTGCCCTGTCTTTTTCACTTCTTCACCTTATTATATTTTGCATTAACTTTATTTTTCTACTCTACTGTAGCATTTCATATGCAGTCAACTTAGTTCTGGAAAATGCTTAATTTTAGAAAGCTTCAAATTCCTTTTAAAGGTTGATCTGCTTATTAGTGTGCAGAAGATAAAATTTTCAACAGCTTAAGCAACTTTGAATGTCAAACACTGAAATTCAAGGGAAGTTTTCAGTTACGTGGATGTATTAACATTTGGGAAAATGCTAGCAGTGGAGAAGTTTTGTTAGAGTTGCCATATTAAGATAATAAAGGTTCTTTTCAACTTATGGAGGTGATGAAATTTTGTTTTAATAGTTTCTTAAAGGAAGAAAATCTGTAGTGTAATGAAAAGAGAATTTTAAATAATTTTCTTGCACTTCCCCGCATTTGACACAAGATGGTGTAGTAAGCTCAGAATTCTTTGTTCTGCATCTGTAAAGCTTCATGATATTCTGCTGAGAGTTTTCTTAGATGCCTTAGAAAGTACTAATTCAGTAAAAAGTGCCTTGTGAATCCCTGGTGTTTTGGGAAATCTGAATTCAACACAACAGTACCTGAAAATCAGAGGCGCAAGTTCTGTCTCTAAATTAAGTACGTGCCTCTTCCCCTTCCTCCCAGGAATAGAGCTAATCAGTGTCCCTTAAATGAATGATAACTCTGGCTCCTAAATGAACCCTACTGGTATTATTGTGATGTTACATTTATTTTTGTTTTTCAGTATACTCCACTTGGTTAAGATAAACTGAAAAGTAAAAATCCTTGTGAGGATCTTGCATTTCCTTGATTGTCTGAACATTTTAAATGTCAGGCTATTCCAGCTATCTCCATTTCCTAATTTAATGCCAGGTTCAACTGTAAGCATCAGTGGAAACTGAGCAAAAACAAGTAACCAGGTAAATAACTGTTACTATCCTGAGTTACTTTCAAACAAGAATGATCAGTAATGAACTTCTTCAGTTGCCACATCTTTGGTAGCCTCACTTTCTGGAAGGGAAGGAGCCACACTGGCTGTTACTCCTTTTCTTTCTGTCCCAGGATGTTGTCTTGTGGCTCAGCTGGGTCACTGACAGCTTGCAAAAAGTCAGGATTGATGGAATGACTTTCCAGTGGAGAGAGGAGAAAAACCATCTCCACATGAAACAAATGGGCTCAGCAGTCTGCAAAGTTAAGGTTATCCACGAATTGGCATTTGGACAAATTGCTTTACAGAAAAAGGAGGGCTGTGTCTCCCAATGCCAGAGCATATTGATACTTTTTTTTTTTTAATGGCAAGAAGCCCTGTCTTACCCATCACTTGAGTTATGGAATCACAGAACCATTTAGGCTGGAAAAGACCTCTGAGATCATCGAGTCCAGTCTCTGACACATCACCACCTTGTCAGCTAGATCATGGCGCTAAGTGTGACCTCCAGTCATTTCTTGAGCACCTCCAGGGATGGTGACTCCACCACTTGCCTGGGAAGTTCATTCCAAAATTTAACAACCCTTTCATGAAGAAATTCATCCTGATATCCAACCTAAATCTCCACTGGCACAGATTCAGTTGCCTGGGAGAAGGGGCCAACCTGCACCTGACTGTGACCTCCTCCCCGGCAGTCGAAGAGAGCAAGAAGGTCCCCTGTGAGCCTCCTTTTCTCCAGGCTAAACACCCCCAGCTCCCTCAGCCACTCCTCACCAACCTTGTGCTCCAGAGCCTTCCCCAGCTCCGTTGCCCTTCTCTGGACATGCTCCAGCCCCTCAATGTCTTTCTTGCAGTGAGGGGCCCAGAACTGAGCACAGGATTGGAGCTGTGGCCTCAGCAGTGCCCAGTACAGGGGGACGGTCACTGCCCTGGTCCTGCTGGCCACACCATTGCTGATACAGGCCAGGATACCACTGGCCTTCTTGGCCACCTGGGCACACGTGGATCATGTTCAGCTGCTGTTGAGCAGCACTCCCAGATCCTTTTCACTGGGCAGCTTTCCAGCCATTCTTCCCCCAGCCTGTAGGCCTGCCTGGGGTTGTTGTGGCCCAAGGGCAGAACCTTATAAAACTTCATGTTGTTGGTCTCAGCCCATCAATCGAGCCTCACCAGTTTCCCTGTGGAGCCTTCCTACCATCCAGCAAATCAACACTCTCATTGGACTTGGTGTCATCTGCAAATTTACACTTGATCCCCTCATTCAGATCATCACTTGAGATATTAAACAGGACTGGACCTGATACAGAGCCCTTCACACCACGAGTGACCAGAAGATCCTTTGAGACTCTGTGTATCTAGTGTGGGAAAGATGTTTTGTCTCTGATCCAAGGCAGATGTCTCTCTTTCCCAATTCCTATCTCCTAGGGAGTGTGTAGTATCCCTTGAATGTCCATCATTCTTCTTTTTATCCTCCTGAGTGCAGGAAGGTCATTCCTGTGAAGGATTCTGGAATCTGTCACTCGCCCTTTTCTGTCTGAAATGAAACAGCTTTTTCCCCACCTCTGAAGCTTTCCCTGTCCAGGTGTGAGTCAGACCTCGCTACTGTGGTTGCTGTGCTTGTCCAACAAATTAAAGATGGGGAAAGAGGCTCTGAGGATGAGCCTGCATGATTAATGATTCTGTGAGAAATGTATTAGCCTGAGCTTCCTGGAAACTGTCATAAAGAGTAATTTTTTGTGTCTAAAAATGTAGATTAGGCAAGAGCTATTTATTTCATGAATTAACATTGACTTCAATAAAAATTGAGTACTGAAGACAATTTGAATAAATAAGGTCAAAATATTATATAGCAGTTGTGGGGTTTTTTTCAGATGCAACAGTCTCATTTCTCAATTCAACAGTCTTTGGGACTAATTTTTTGGTACTGGACTCTGTATAAAGACCAAAGTCATGCACTGGTCACGGGTACTGTGACAATAACAAAGTGCAAGACTCTCCTGATGTTGCAGTGGATCATGTGACCTGTAAATAAACTTGAGATGTTGCTGCCCAGAGCTGGAGAACAGTGTAAGGAAATACACTCCACAGACCTGTTTTGAATCACAGTCACAGAATGGTTTGGGTTGAAAAGGATCCTACAGATAATCTAGTTCCAACCCCCTGCCTTAGGCAGGGACACCTTCCACTAGACCAGATTTGAGCAATTGCAGGGAGGTCCTCTGCCCAGGTAAGGTAAATACCCTAGCTTCCAGGGGAGCAGATTTGCACAGAGAAAGCTGGTTGCTGCAGCTTTCAGCATTACCGTACCTGATAGTCCTGTGTAAATGTAGTTCCTGGTGTTTTGGGTGGATAAACTGTCTGTGGTAAGAAACTACATTTATTTTTCCAGAGCTGCTGAGATCACTTAATTCCTGTTACGGGGGAAGAACCCTATCATAGAGATGAAGTTCAAATAGGGAAGGGAAAAAACCACCAAAGGTTGAATTTGCTTTAATTTCTGCAGTTGAAGTGTGACAGAATTGAGGCAGTGCCACAGCACAGGCTGTTCTTCCCAAGCAAAGATGCTGCATTTCAGAGGCTCTTTAAAAGCCGTGGAAGACTGAGAGAGGCTGAGGCTTTGTTACATGTCAGGAACAGCAGTCTGAAGTTTTCTCTTGCAGTTACAAAATTAATTGGGGTTATATAGAGGACATATTAATGTATGCATGGATATATTAGCAAGCCATCGAAAATTTAATCTTGCATCCTTTTCTTTGCTAACACTGACTGCATTTCATAAGGATAGCTAATCTGCATGAAGCATTTTTTATCCCCAGGGTGGCTCAGCCCAGTAGCAATGATCTTATAGGAGTACTTTTGATCACTGCCCTGGTAGTTTCCTAGCTTTTGTGTTTTGGAGTTGGTTTTGTTTTGTCCTCTCCCCCCCACCCCCCTCATTTTCAGTATGCAGTCACTGGCAAAGCCCCATGCTGCAGTCAGTCCGTCAGTGGATTCCACTGAATATTCAGGAGGTTGCTTCATTAAGATACAACACTTGTTACACGTTTAATTGTGTACTGCTTTGCTCTTATCTCCTACTGTAACAGCAGATAAGCAAATCTCATACATCTGTATCCATAATCCATGTTTTTTAATATAAAAATGCAATCGGATTAGAAAGAGACAAGGGAAGCTCACAAATATGCCTGTGCCTGTTCCTGCTCTTAAGGAAGTGGCAGAAGTAGCTCTGAATTTTGATTTTATTTCATTATGTTTCAAGGCAAAATAAGCAGCTTATAGATTAGCATTTTGAGTAATATTTTGTGCCTCATTTTCATGTGGGCAGGAATGTCTTTAATTTCTGAGCCCTTGTCTTACTCTAAAGAAATTCCTAAAATGGTGCAAAAATTGAGTGTTACAGTGAAGAACAGTTATTAGTGAAGAATACTTTTTTTTTGGTTTTGTCATCACAGTTAAATCCATTGTTTTGTGTGCTTGATGTTTTGCCTTGGCTTTCTGATTGATGGCTTTCCACATGATTTATGTAGTTGCAGACAGTATCTTGTTATCTTTCTAGCTTCTGACAGAATAAAAAAGAAATAAAATTGCTTCTGTCAGTGGGTGATTTAATTGGAGAAATCTCAGCAACTTAAAGTAAACCTCAGGCACTGTAATCCTTTATTTTTTGGCAAAATAAATGTTGTCCTCTGATGGACACAAGCAGAGCAAGTTCTGACAGTATCTACTAGTGCACTATATGTTGTTAGACTTGCCTGAAGAATAGATGGGAATTTTCAAAGGAATTTGAAAATATTTTCAGGCTATGGGCCCTGTTTACTTTATATTGGCCACCTAGGTATTGAAGGTCTTTTCAAATGTTAATCTGAATTGCTGTTTCAGGAGATTTTCTGTGTTCTTGATCTACTGGGTGCTTTATCCATTAGTATTAATTAGCTGATTTATCTTTTATTCTTTTTGAATAGCAAGTTTCTTTTTAACAATAGTCTTGTTCCTGAGCTTTTTTTTTTTTTTTTTTCTTTTGATGGGGGAGGGGAGGGCATGAGGGGGAAGGTTGACATATTGCAGATATTCCTGACCATGTCTCTCACATATAATCAAGTAAATAAGAAATTCCAAGAAGCCCTTTCTCTTATTGTCTTTCTCTAATGCTTTGCACAGTACTAGTTATTCCTTGCTTCCCTGTAATTTTCTGAGTTGTTTTTCCCTTGATGTGCTGGCCATGTGAAATACTCACGGAATATTAAAAAAAAAATGAGAGATGGACTATTGTAAAGAGGATTTTTGCATCTGAAATACATGAAATATATGCAATAAATCCCTGGAATAACTACTAGATGCTATGAGCATAGGATTTGTATGTTCTGCCAGTTCTTTTCTCCAAGTCTAGAAGTACCAGAATATTTGTAAAGTATCTGTAATGATGTTTGCCACCTTTCCAAAGTGTTTTGTGACCTACTGCTGAGAAGTGCAATAAAGCATCTTGGTGTTATTAGTCAGACTGTAACAGGAGGGATTTTTCTCGGATATGTCAGACAGGTTTAACACCAGTTGTTTCCCCAAGCTCGGTAGCTGAACTGCCCTTCTGTCAGACTTCAGCTACTGCTGACACTTGGGAATGTATTCTACAATTTAAATGAAGCACTAAAGTGCCATAATACCTTCTCACTGAGGAATATACTGATAATTCACGCATTCAGTAGAAGATACTTGTGTTTATATATCTGATGATGTGACACATCAAAAATGTTCTGGCTTTTGTCAGTACCGGGTGTAAAAGAAAGCAGAAGTTTGCAGTTCCTGAGCTCTGGATGGCTGCGGCCTCCAGGATGAAGAGAACAGAATCTCTTTAGTCAAACCTTATGAAAAATGTCTTGGCATCCTGACTAAGAAGTGCTTTAGCTATTTCCAAAATTTTAAACTCCTATTTCTCATAGCTCTTATTTCATCTTGCTGTAATGTAGTTTTGTGGACTTTGGAGCTGCGAAAAAACCCAGAATTTTTACATTAAAAAAAAAAAAAGATCTTTCTGAACTGGCTGTTACTTTCCAGATCTTTTCAAGAATCTAGTCTAAATAAGAGTTTCTGAGATTATTATTGTGTGACATCTTCACAACCTTATTATTGTGTGACATCGTCTCCCCGCCCATGGCAGGGGACTTGGAACTAAATGATCTTTAATGTCTACTACAATCTGAACCATTCTGTGATTCTGTGATCTTGGTATCAATGGCTAATTGAGACTTTTCAAAAGAGCTCTCTCTCAAAAATATTTTTAAAAGGGAAATGACTTTTGCTATTTGGTTCCCTTCAATCAATTTCAGAAGATCATGTTACTTGCTTTTTAATAATCTTTAAAAATTGCTACTGAAGCTGATGCAATTGGGAATAATGTCAAAAAAATAGTCAGCAGTCTTGATGACTCAGGTGGCTTTTTTAATATCTGCATTGTTTACTGATTTGATTTTTCAGCGTGTTGACTTTCCTTTCTCATGATATTGGGTTTTTTTCCATAGTTAATCAGTGTTCCTTTTCCCTTTTCCTTTTTCTGACTTACCATCAGGATCCATTCCTGTATTTCTCCTTCTTTTACATTTCTCTTATTTCCATTCCTACACATACACATGGATCTTATTAATCCTGCAAGCCACCCATGAAGTACAAATTTGTACCAGGGAGCTGTGAACGTGTAACGATTGATGCCCTCCTGTACGAGACAACTGCACTCTTATTGATCATTTTGCTTCTTGGCTGCTTTGGAGAGCAGGAGACACAGCACTGCCTGTCTCCTCTTTGTTGTACATGGACTTTAAGAACGTTTTTTCTCCTTTTTCTTGCTCCTGAAAGGTGGGTTCTCTTCTCCCTGAACAAAAGCAATGTGAAATACAGTTGAATATTATCGAGTCTAGTGGATCTCAGTTGCCCACTGAAAATGGCAGCACACTGGGCAGCTTTTATTCTGCTAATACTTACAGAAACTGAGCCAAAGAAACTGCAATCAATTTTTTTCAACCGACAAACCCATGAACACCAAATTGCATCTATCTTCCAAATATGAACAGAATGAGACTTGTACGTAGACAAGAGCTAGAAGTCAGCTTTTTGGTTTGAAGTGTTTTCTGCAGAAAATGACCACATTCTCAAAGAAAGTGTACCTAGCTGATTTTTTCAAAGCCTTCCTCCCACTAGTTTTAATAAGCATTTGTCATAATTGTTGCATTGGATTTGATCACCCCATAGTGGTTGAAGTTTTTGCTTACAAACAAACAAACAAATGAACAAAAATAATTAAACCTGATAACAGACCTAATAAAATTATCATAATTGATTACATGACATTGGAAAGGCTAAAAAGAGTAATGATGTTTTTACAGCAAATAAGCAAATTTTTACTTTGAAGTCAGTGTCACAAATTGTGTCTTTGATCAAGTGGATGAGCAAATGCCAAGCAGGGAAGTAGAATTTCAGTGATGAGAGTATAAAGAGTTATATTAATTACTGGGAATTAGCCAAAATAGCACAAAGTTAACAACTTTACACTCTGGGAGTGTTAAAGTCATCAACCAGCTTCTGAAGACCACACCTGCAGATGATTTCACATTGAAATTGCTGCTGTTTCCTCTTTAAGAGTTGTTGGGCCGTTTGTTTCTTTTGCTGTTTTGCAATAAATCTGCAGATTGAGCAGATCTGAACTGAATTAGGGATTTCAGCTGAAACTGGGTTATTTTCCTAACTGCTCTCTTCCTAATTTTACTTCTGTTTAGAAAAGGCGTTATTTTTTCAGTATTCTGGAGATATTGATATCTACTTAAGGCAAATGTGAATGGGAACAGTAAAGCAAACCCAAGGATGTTTCTGTACTATTTGTACTTTACTAACACCTGTAATGTCAGGGAGAATCTGAAATCCGGCTCAAGCAAGCTCAGGTTAAAATACATAAGACAGGTTTCCATTTCTTAACGTGCTATTTGCCTTCTCTCTCCTAAAGATCTTGGAGTTAGGGAATTTTAATCCAAAAGTCTCTATTTTGGAGTGCAAAGTAGGCCACGAGGACCACTGAACGATTGTACCTCAAAGACTAATAAAAAAAATAAAGCTGAATCTATACAAAAAGGCAACAATCAAGCAGGCAGAGCATCACATCAGTATTTATCACTGAATCATAGGCGTTCATGGGTTGGAGGAACCCACAAGGATCATCAAGTCCAACTTCTGGCCTTGCCCTGGAATCACACCGTGTGCCTGAGAGCATTGTCCAAGCACATCTTGAACCCTGCCAAACTTGGTGCTGTGGCCACTTCCTTGGGGGGCCTGTTCCATTGACGTTTCTAAACAGAAGAAAAGCAGTCTTGAGCAAAGTCATAGAACACTAATACATCAGTCTGTTAGAGCTACTAGAAAGGTGGAGTGTTTGAATTACTTTGAAAAACATAGTTTACTTCTCCTATTCTCCTTCATCACTTTGTACACTGGGAATTTCCACACCTATGCCTTTGGAGGACTGTGTGTGCTTTTGTTTAGGGGCTGTACCTTCCTCATTTGAAGACTCCAGCATCAAACTCTTCTTACAATGCAGCTTGCAGAGAAGCTGGATAGGTACTTCCTAATGTCTGGATATTAGAAAAACTTTGCCACTGAAAGGGTGGTCAAGGATTGGAACAGGCTGCCCAGGGAAGTGTTGGGATGGCCATCCTTGGAAGTCAAAAAACATGTGGCTGTGGTACAAAGGGCCATGGTTTAGTGGTGCACCTGATGGCGTTAGGTTAATGGCTGGACTTGATCTCAGAGGTCTTTTCCAACCTTAATGGCTCTGTGTTTCTCTGAACAGGTTTATCTTTAAGAGCAGAATGACCTAGAAACTCTCTGTACTCAACTGGATGGTAGAGCCATCGGAAACACATCTGTGGCTTTCCACCTTTCATATACTGCCTTCATCACCAGCCTTTTTTCCTCATACTTTCTTGCTGAAGCAGGATGACTCAGCAGCTGATTTCTCTGCCAGGTCATTATCTCAAACCAAAGGGGATCTGAGCCATCTTGGAGCCACACGAAATGCAGCAGGGTAGAGAAACAGACTGAGGAAAATACAATTTGGGTTTTGTCCCATTGCGCTTTTTCTCTCGCTCTCACTGTCCCTGTGGTGTTTGTGGTTTTTTGGGTTTTTTTCTTGCTTCCAGTACAAGGCTTTGTGAGAAAGCGTATTTGACAAATAATTTGAATGTGAGGAACTGTGAGAGTCTGGCAGTCAGTGGCTGGAGTACACATAGGCATGTGCAGCTGTGGAGAAAGAGGCAGAAACTGTTAACATATCTGAAAATATTTTAGAGCCTACATTTTTCTGCCTTGCAGCCTGATTTGACTTTGTCATTATTCAGCTGCGCATACCCAGAAAACTGACATCTGCAATGTTGTTTAAACATATTTCTTTTGGCAGTATGGTGATACTAGGGTGAATATGGTAATATTAAGGCTGAATATTAAGGCTGAATACTAGAGAATCTGCTGTAAACCTGCTTGCATAGAGATCATCTCACATTTTCTGGTTTTTAAGTCAGTTATAGCTATCTTAATACAGGTAATTCTGGCAATTGGAACCCAGGTTTTATTCCAGTTATTCAATTAAGCTGAAATTGCTTGTAATGTAGTACCATAATTGTAGAAGAGGCATCATTGCAAGATGGTAAGTAGGTGAGATACTAATTAAATTCTTCTGAACTTCAATAATTTAATATTCAAGGGAGCTGCTCATTGCATTGCCTCTAGGGATTACAGGGGAAGAAACCTGAACAAAAATAGCAGCCCCCAAATGATTTTTGCTGGACGACTCTGACTGAAATTTTGGGATTGTTAGTATTGCTCCACCATTCTGGATGAAAACACAGTGGGTCATATCCGAGTGTGGGTGAATGCTCTGCAGACTTCAGTTAGATCATGTGTGGGTGGATAAGTACAAAATTTTCCCAAACACTGTTAAACCCAGGGGCGACAGTGGTGTTTATATATAATCTTGAAAAGCTGGATTCTGCTGTATTCAGGCTTTTGGGAAAAGTAGGTTTCAGCCTAATTCAGGCAGGAATACATCTCCCTTTGATTTTCAAAGAACTGTAAGTCACAAACTCTTTTAAAATCTTTTTGAGAATCTCATCTGATAATAAAATGAGAGGTGTGGGAGAGGATGAAATTCATCCATTCTGTAGCATCATGCTGTATCAAGTCTCAGATTGTCTTATCTTTGCTACATCAAGATTTTTGACCAGGTTAGTGCAGTCCTTCCAGCCCCTGCATACATCAAAGCAGATGTGCCACTGCCCTTCTCATCATAGCTCTCAGTAATGATCTGAGCTAGACTGGTCTGGAGATTCCTCCCTAGATGCATATTCTTTCCAAGCCTCTTAATTCAATCTGAATGATGATGATGATAATTTAGGTTATAGTATTACCCAGGGGCTATGATAGCAGAGCAGGGCCCCATTGTCCTAAGCATCATATAGACAAGGAAAAGCTTTAATGTTGTGATACCACAGAGCTGCCCAGGCTAAAACCAATGCAAATGGGCACAAATTAATAGGAATTCCTGCATATATTCAAACCTGATCTAATAATCTATCTATTACAATCAAATTATATCTACTTTTAAACTAGTGTATAATTCCTTTGTAATTTCTTTAGCTAGAGATGTTCCTATCTCAAGGCTAAATTATAGACCAGTGCTATCTTGTTACATTTATTGCCCTTTTCCCGTTAGCACTGCAGGAGTGCTTTGCACCTCACTGAGTGAGAAACTTATGGAGAAGCGTACACATTTTGGGGATAAAAACAAACAGCCTCGATGTTAAAGAAAAATGGTTCTGAAAATAGAGTCAGTAAGACTCTGCCATGATTGCACAATGTAGAAATTAACCCCTTCCCACCTAGCATACCACCATTTGCTTACTGTGTTAATCGATTAATGTCTTCGATTTATTTCTACACGTGTTTTTAACTGAGTTGATGAGCGTTACCATGCTTTCAATTAGATGGGTTTTTCAACATAATTTTCGTCATAATGGTTAGTGTAAATGAGTTTTCTCAATTATGGTAGGGTGAATGCTTTATTAAGAGGCTTGAGATGTAATATAACAAGTTTTGGCACATCCTTGTGAGGACCCTTTGTTTTCAGGGACACTCATCTCCACGTCTCTTCTCACAAACTCTTTTTGTCGGCCTGCTGTGTGTGATATTGAAGACCTATGATAGGTAGACTGTAAATCCAAATTCTCCATAATTTTATATTAGTATTGTAATATTTGGTAACGGGTTCAGTACTCTGATGCTCTATACCTTCTAAAAGTGCTGGTGGAGGCATCGTGGCATACTATAATTCTGTTCTCTGGCAATGTCTTGGGTGCTGCTGTGGCATTTGAACCTGTGATAAGATCTTATCAAGAAGAAATAAGTTGACAATTTATATGCAAACAAAAGAACCATTAGGGCAACGCTTTATGGCATGTCAAGATGCTGATTTGCAAAAAAGTCCTTGCACTCTGGAAATGCTTTCTCTTCTCCCAGAATTGCCTGTTTCCTTGAGCTGGCAGCGTCTTTCCCAGATCCCTTTTCCCTCTAAGACACATGGTCTGAATTACTGCTTTGACATCTCTGTGACTCTGAGGAAGGAGATTCATTTGCTGAGGAGCACAGTGGCTACTCAAGGCAGATGCATCCCCAGCAGTCTGGGGCAAGAAGGATCACCTGAGGAAAAATTAAACATATGGAGAAGACAGGAAATACTGGTTTTCATGCTTTTAGTCCCATCCCAAACTTAGCCTTTCTATGTACTGCATCCTCCCTACAGCTCCCACTTCACACTCTTTTTGCAAACAATGATGAAGAAAGTGGTCAGGGCATTGGACAAGGGTGTTTTGCGTTGGTAACACTGCTCAAAGACTGATTAGTGTAGGTGCAGTGCTAGACCATGTAGATCTTGGACATTCCTAGCCCAGTGACATTTATTTTTCTGAAGTGTTAAGGCCACAGAGTAGGAGTCTACCACCCACTTGTCCTCATTGTTTTTGTTACATCTGTGCCCACCCCTCTTCTGCAGATTTGGGATGGTTGCTGGAGCAGTTCTAATCACTTTCCTCAGAGCTCCCAGAACTGCATATGTGCTTCAGGGACAAAATCTGATCCTTGGAGCAAAGAACTGTATCTGCTTGGTACAGTCTGTTTTCCAGAGATATGGGTAAATTTGCAGTTGGTGTAATTTTACTCTAGATTATTATGAGTTGGTGGTGGTATTGTATATTTGCAAAAGAAAAAAAGTAGACAAAAAAGTTGCTCTCTTACTAGTAGTATTAATTAAGTAGAATTAGATGGATGATGGGTAGTTAATAAAAATGTGCAGTGTCACAGCTGTTCCATTTAGAGAACTGGATGGCAGGAAATATTTATCTGTCTTTTCAGAAACTCTAGGGATGATCTTGGGAATTACACTTCAGCAAATCTGTGCCAGGTACTTTTAATGAGATAAACGTAATGGGATTGTAACAAACAGGAATGGTTTCTCTAAAGGAAAAATGGATTTCTTTTAGCTTAATGGAATCTCTGACAGTGTCAGTAAATTAGTAGTAAGTGGAAAAGAGGCTCAAGTAATTTAAATAACTTTCACAAAGCCCCATCCCTCTAACATGCTGAGGAAAGGAAACACCTCTGAAAATAAAATATCAGGGAAGGTTAGAGTGCCAGTGATCACAACAACTGAAAGAAATGAATGGACCACCTGCAGTATGGCAGAAGGTTACAGCTAAGGTCATCCCAAGACAGCCTGGACCAGGGAAAGTCTGTGCACATTTTGAAATCTTTCCTAGACAGTGCTATAGAAGTTTAAATGTGATTATTAGCTAGACAGACACAGGACAGTTTGAAGATGGGCAGTGGAAAGAAGATAAAGCTGTAAGACATTTTAGATGAATTAAAAAGAACTGGAAGAATAGGCAGGTGATAAAATGCAATTTTGGAGAATATACGTATCTACAGAGGAGAGGGAAATATAAATTACTCATAAATATTTAGCTGATTGAATGTTTTAAGAATGGCTTACAGCTTTGTAGCCAAATCTTAAGTGACTGAATTCACTAAGCAGAATTTTTACAAATGAATGGCAAAATTCAAGAGCTGAAATATTGAAAACATTTTCATGCCATAAGCAGCTCTATTGCATAAAGCTTTTAGAAATTAATAAAGGAGAAAAGGAAACATGGTTTGCTATGGGAAAAGAAAGCTGTTTTATAAACAAAATACTGTGCTAGGCCATGATGATAATTTTTGCCACCTTTGATTTCCTTCCCCTTTTTGTCGTTTTCAATCAAATCTGAAAGGGTCAGTACCTGAAGAGAAAGTCCTATGACTTCCATAAAAAGAGGTAACCAAATAGAGGAAAGATACAGAATTAACTCATCTGGTATAAATACCAGTGAATTAATGCAGATTAAGTATAACAATTAAGAGGTGGGGGAGTGAGAGAGAAAGAGCAAACGTGAAATTTTGCTGCACCAGAAACTTCTGTCGGAACTAACACCTTATTAGCCCTCAGAATTAAACAATGCAGCTCAGAGCCATAGGAAGGGAGGTCTTGTTTATTCTCCTGCTCATGGGTCTATTTCTTTGGAATCTGGAAATATTCATGAGCAAACAGGAAAAATCAGGACCTTACAGATAGAAGATTAAAAAGTCAGAAAATATGGACCATATGGCACTGTGCAGGTGGATAGGAAATTTTAAATGACTGAGGTTCTCAGCTGAGCTGTAGAGCCCAGTGCTGGTTGCTGTCCCATAGATCTCGCCCTGCTAAAACGGGTCAGTGTTTAGTAGAACATAATAACCTGTCATACATAACCTTTCCAAGGCTGAACAGATTGGATGCTCCAGAAATTTGCTAGCTCAAAGGGCAATTTATGGAACTTGCAAAAGAGGAAAAAAAAACAGCTGGAATGTTTGAAATTCCTTCCTAAGAGGTGAACTAACACTCCGAGTTATTACAAAATAATAAAGACTATCTTTTATTTGTTTTATTTTTCATTCCTGGAAGATCTTATGGCAACTGAAATGATGAGAATAAGTTACACTGTAAAAAGATTCCACTGCTATTTTATGGTATGTTTTTATACCAGAGATACATGCTCATTGGACACAGAATCAAAATAAAGTGATATGGTGTGTATCACTTGAAACCTCACTTGTGAACTTCATGATGTATTTTCATCATGCTCTATTGTTATCACACTCTTAACTTTAACGTTTTTCTAACAAACAGATCATTGTGTTTGGAGAAAGAATTGCATTTGGAACATTTTTGTTACCTTTCTGCATCATTGACTGATGAGATCAGGTATTGAGAGAAACAAAACATATTTTAGTGAAGTTAGTCTGGTTTTCTACTAATATCATTTACAAAAGCTGTCAATAAACTGTCTTTCAAGGTCAGTCGAAACTTCAAAACCCCAAATAAAGGAAGGACAAATTTTTGGGTGTCACCTTAGAGACTGCACAAATTAATGCACCATTTCACTTGCTCCTGAGTCACTGCTGTAGACCAAATGAAATGGCAAGGTTTTTCCTGTTGATTTAGTCTCAAGAAAGGCAACCAAACAGAAAAGCTGATCCTACAAGATAAGGATACCTTCTTGTGGGTTTTGCTGCAGTTTGATGCCTGTTCTAGAAGCAGACTGATGAAATTAGTAAACATTTGGTGATCTTTTTGAAATGTTTAAGGAATTGTATCATGTTTAAATATGGGGAAGAACTGATTTCTTTTTCTCAGTTTTAAGTGACATGGCTGCAACAAAACTATACTTTTCAGTGCATAAAATATAAAATCAGAGGTGCATGTTTATTGTCAGAAATGGTAGCTAAAACTAAGAATCTAAACATGCAGTGTTTAGCATGAGCACAGATGGTGGTGTTTTTAATAGCAAATTTGCCACAAAAAGCTATTTCAGTCTTGCCTTAAAACTTTCAAATGAAAGTCAACAAATAATTTTATCTGACTGAAGAAGAAAAAAGATCAGAAATGGGAGTGTTTTGTATTGATATTTTTAATATAAAGTTTGTTTCACAAAAGTCAAAACATTTTATTTAAAGCTGCAAAATAATTTTGCACTCATCATTTTAAACTGGCATTCCAAAATGGAACAAAATATCCAAAAGTAAATGTAGCAAAAGAAGTAATGTTCCCTCTTCCAGACAAAAACTTTTGTATTGGATTGAATGAAATATTTCAGGTCTAGCTGACCTGATTTCTGTCTTTGTTCTCTTATTGAGTGAATAATCCATTATTTGCACAGTTTATGGGGAATAGGAGACAAAATATGCACAGACTTTCTCAGAACATGTGCTGCAGTCCTTTTAGTTTTGAATCTTTCTTTTGATTTATGAAGATAAAGAATAAAAGTTACCTTCACACCTTAACTACAGACAATTTCCGCCTGGAGGGTTGTGAATTCTGGAACAGGAAATTCTTTCAGGGTATGCAATGAATCATCTATGTCTGACTTTGGCAAAATGTGAAGTTTTACCACATATATACTGCATTCCCATTCTGCTCTTGGCAGATATGTTGGGTTATTCGATAAATGTTCATGAGAGAAAAACAAGAGACTCACTTGTCACTGTGTTTAAATTTGGTTTTGGAAATGTTTAGTGATCCCCATCTTTAGGATTTTTAGGGATAAGTTGGCATGTGTCCTTTCAGGACCCTTGTCCAAGGGCTGAAGATAATATGGCTTGGAAGGGGGAGAGAAGTGCCATTTCTGTCTTTCTGCATGTGTAGGGTGAGTGGAACAAGTCTCTGGCCTTCAATGTCCACATAAATAGCAGGGCACTACAATTAACTGCTTATTTGGGAGTGCAGTTGAATATATATATATATAGTTTAAAATTTTATGTCTGAAATTTTCAGTCCTTTAAGTTTTGCAGCTGAGGTGTCTGGTGTGGTGCCAGCCAGCTCGGAGGTCAGGGCGATGTGCGTTCAGTCGGTGGGGAGGCTCTGTGCAAGTCCCTAATGGATATCACATCTGGTGTACTCCACTGCAGCTGGAACCCACATCCTGGAATTACCAGGTCACAGTTCTGTGCACCTCTGCTGTGCTGCAGTCACAGTGGTGCCACTCTGCCCCTTGCTACCCCCACTCGCCCCTCAGCAAATGAAAAAAAGGCTTAATCAGCTCTAAAAGGCTTCCTCAGGTCCTGTCTTCTGTGAACAGTTCTACCTGCAGTACTGGAGACTTTAAGACTTCCTATATTTAGAGTCAAAGGAAGTGACAAAACTTTTATTTTTACAATTATAACATACTGTGTAGTTGATTAGAGAGGGTGCAGAGATGATTCTCTGACAAGTGCCTTATAAAATGTCATTCATAAACTATTTGCCGGAGTCATCTTTTATAGACTTTACCTTTCTAAATGGCTTGTTTGCTTTGGCTTGGTTTTTGGTTTTGTGGGGTTTTGTTTGTTTGTTTGTTGTTTTTGTTTTTTTTTTTTTTAATCCCATATTAATGATAACAGTTATACATTCCTGATCTTCATGACTTTTTGAGTTAATGGCAGTAAGGGAAAAATCGAGAATCAGACAAGGCAAAATATAACTCTTGTCAGGTGTAAGCAAGTCATTTTAAAATATGGAAAAAAATGCTCAAATAACAAGTGATGAAAACAGCAAACCCCAAAGCATTTAATATTATATTTTGTTGTAACTGTGTGCATCCATGGCTGTCATGGGGCATATTTATATTTTGGCAGAAGTCCTGATTAAGTCAATGGGGATTTCAGCCTAAAAGCTGTGTTATTGTTCATTACTTGGAATATTGTCAAAATTGCATAAACAGTGTTCCTTTTTAATTAGGCACCTGGTATAAAATAGAGTTTCAAAGGGAATTGTACTGATGTGTTTTAGATGAAAAAGCATTTATTGCACAGCAGTACGTTTTCTTTAGCTGCCTTTCATTTTGTATAGATAAGAGGCAAAAAAATGTTTAAAACTGGGTTGTCCTGATGGAAAAGCTGTGGAGGATTACACTTTAGGGTCTTTTTTAAGATCTACTGTGTATGAATGATTTGGAGAAAGGATGAAGCACTTAAAGGTGTTTCAGCTGGGACTTTTTAAGCATTATTCTCAAGTGTTAGGTACATGACACTGCATATACCTTCGAATGTTTCCTAATTTTCAGATGAATGTGCAATTTGATTTCCATCTTTTGGACAGAAATACCTTCATTTGTTCAAAACTTTCTATCTTTTCTAACGTCCTTAGGAAGGCTGAAAACCAGTTGACAGTTGTATTTATATATGTGCAAATCTATGTGAATATGCATTACATAATGTGTTTGCAAAGTTTAAGAATCTTATTTTTAAAAAAATAATCATTAAATCGTCGAATCATTTGGGTTGGATGAGAATTTTAAGTTCATCAAATCCAACCATAAACCTAACACTGGGGCTATATATGTTTCTTAGCTGCATTATTTTAAATGGATTCAAAATAATCCATTTTTCTTCTCATGACAATGCACTATGTGCTTCTTTTAGCTAAAACAGGCAAGTTTCTTCAGATGTTTAAAAAACATATTTTAACACAGTAGCTACTGTAAGGTAGAAAGGAAAGCAATGGGTAACACAAGATGCAGAGTAGGGAGGAATCTATTAAAAAAAAATCACAGTAGATAAAATGAAAAGAGCCTGGAACAAATGAGGAATTTATACCAAACACTGGGGAGAGGATGAATAAATTATTTGAAAATGAAAGAAGAGATGAGACAAACAAATGAGAAAGCCAGAAGGAATAAAAAAAATTTGTTGCAACAATTTTGTGTTACTGGTTTTAGTTCTGTCCTTCTTTACTCTTTCCATC
Organism: Nicator chloris; assembly: GCA_013400495.1. NCBI lineage: Eukaryota > Metazoa > Chordata > Aves > Passeriformes > Pycnonotidae > Nicator > Nicator chloris. The sequence continues at coordinate 33,029 of WAAE01007696.1, forward strand.
AAACCCCTTTATCTCAGTTGTTGAACTCATTTAATTTAGAAGTCTTTTTTCAGTCGTAATGATTCCATGATTCTATGATCTGATACAGTTTTGATTTCAAGACCTAAATTGGAAAAAAAAGTGTAACTTTTGAATAAGCATCTTCAACAGTACGATGCAAAAAGAAAGTTAGCTGTAAACTTCCTGCTGAAACAGCCTGAGTTTTCCTTTCTTTTGGGATGTTATCTTAAGTGGTATTTCATGCAGTAGAATCTTGAGGTCATGGCTCATCAGTGAGTTACACTCACGTGTGCCCTTGTAGAGTCAGAGTTTCTGGTTTCAGGTGGTACAAGGAGGGATCACGCCCTTATTTCCACAAACACTAGTAATTGATTATTAAATATCAAAAAGGTTAAGGACCTATAATATCTCTGAATGTTGTGATAGGTTTCTTTGCCATCAAAAAATTACATAAATTCCAGGATGTGCTTAAAGACCGTTTAGTTTGCTCTCTGTACCAGCTTTCAAGGAATATCCTTCTTCAATTGCATACCTGCAACCTTCTTATTCAACCAGTAGAGTCCCAAAGGTCTTGCACAGGCATTTATTTGAAACTTACACTGGTCCTTGGACTCCTTCATCTGTGACAGTTTTTTGTGGTAACTTTTTCATAGGCACTAGTCCCTCTTTTATTTTTGCAGATGGAGTATTCTAGGTTAAATTTATTGAGGAAATCAAAGTGAACAAGAGATGCTCTGGATTACATGAGCAAAACAGTGTGAAGAACAGTCACCACATTAGAAGTATCAGTTCAAGTATTATATTATGCATAACAAATAAATTTAGTCAATAAACATGTTGAATAACTAAATTTATTTGTTGTGGGTAATATCACCTTAGTGTACTATAACTACAGCTTTTCCAAGCAATTCCCCAGGAATAGCACTCTAGCAGAGTATGCTCAGAAGAGTTTAGTTGCTCACTGTAGAAGTGAATTAGATTAAACCAGAATGAAAGGACTCTCATAAATGCTAAGTTAGCTATATCTGGATGCATAAATTTATGGACATTTAATGGGATCATAAAACAGAATTTAAATTTCCTGCCTAACTACTGTTAGTGATTAAAATTAATATGCTATATATTAGCTAAGCACAACACTTGATATTAAGAATATTTTAGAAATAAATTTCAAAGTTAGTTGACCTCACAACACTCTTCTGTAGTAGCTAAGTCTAATTGCATCACTCTACTGGAGGATAGGAAGATAGGAGCCTGAAACAAACATAGAGATCCTAAGTGACTGGTTAATGCTCATGGTGGAAGCAGGATAAAGATGAGAGCTGCAAAAGTTCTCAACCACACCCTGGCAGGCCACTGCACTTTATACAGGGGGCCAGACAAATAGTGCACAGATTTGAAAGCAGCACCATGCAAAAGTTATCCTCCAACACAATCCTATTAGAATAATGACTGTGACTTTCGATTTGGGTAAATCCATTCTCCCCCTTTGAGAGCAGAGGGAGAGTTGAGCACATTAAAAAGCTCATTGATTAGATGTCCCTGAGACACACACTGCTGGGTGATATACAGATCTCAGTGAAAGATTTCTCTCTATTGGAACAGCCGAGTTTAAAATATGGTATTTCTAATAGGGATGTTTATTATGAAAAACGTATTTGCAATTCGAGTGTCATTGTATGTTGTAAATTAAGTATTAAACCCAAATTCTTTTCTTTGCCTTGTCTGTTTCCCTGTGAAAGAACTACTGATGCAGTGTATCCAGATTAAGATCGATTAACAATTCTGTGAATTTTGCCCAGCAGCTATAATCGTTGGTTGCCTTGGCAACTTGGTAGATTAAATCATAAGCTAAAATCCAGGGGGTTCAATTAAAAATTCTTGTTGAAATTCAAATTCTTTTGAGGGTGTAATGACCAATGATTCAATACGCACTTGAGAATTCTCAGGGTTTTCTCCTTTCTCTTTGGTGTAATTTATTAGAAATTAAATATAAATCTAATGTATTGTTTGGAAAATATTTGCCTATTCCTATTTATTATTGGTGCTGGTGAACTAGGAACAATGAAGCTGTGGGGTTTTATTACATAGCAAGGCACAGGCTAAACTTTAGCTTCCTGAAAGAATAATCTGATGTATCATATTCTCTAGGCTATTTTTCTTGTACTTGACACTGTGCAGAATATATGTGAGCATTGGTCCTACACATAATTTAAGAAGCAGGGAAGGAATTTAATTCTGCAATATGCTCCTAAAGGGCTTTGGTTTGTTTAATGCTGAAACTACCCAATGTCCAGTTTGTGGCTGTAGAGTAGAGCCAGGGTTCTCTGTTCTGTTCTTCCTGCTCCAGTTCGGATGTTTTCTGTATTTCTTGGGTTAACAGGGCCTATTCACCTTCTTTTGACCATACTGATCATTCTGCTACTGATTTCTCGTAACTGGGCTGTCTTTTACCTCTTGTAGCTGTTTTTCTAGCACCATGATGTCCATTTATTTGAGTAGATGCAATTTTTCCACAATGCTTTTGAGGGAAGTCTCATTTTGAAAGGATGAGAAAATTGGGTTTTTTTCAGCCTGGAGAAGAAAAGTCTCCAAGGTGACTTTATTGGGGCCTTTCCATACCTGAGGAGAGCCTACAAAAAAGCTAGAGAACAATCTTTTACACAGGCATGGAGTGATAGGAGAAAGGCCTGTGACTTTAAACTGAAAGAAAGTAGGTTTAGATTAGCTATAAAACAGAACTTCTTTACTCTGAGGGTAGTGAGGCACTGGCACAGGCTGCCCAGAGAAGCTGTGGGTGCCCCATCCCTGGAAGTGTTCAAGGCCAGGCTGGATGGGACTTTGGTCAAGCTGGTCTGGTGGAAGGTGTCCCTGCCTATGGCAGCAGGATTGCCACCAGGTGATCTTTAAGGTCCTTCCAACCTAAATCATTCTAGGGTTCTATGATTTATTGTCTGTCAGTCTTTCTCAGAAAAGTCTTTGTCCTCCAGGTATTCTAATACGGTGCCAAAAACCATGAACACCAAACCATTATCCAACATGTGGATGCTAACTCTTTGCACAACTCTTGACTTTTGTTCTCCCCGCTTGCACAAAAGGAGCTAGAAATTAATACATTACGGCTTTCTATCTTCACTTGTCCTAATGAAAAGTTTTCTTCTCTACTTATATTCCTTTGCTTTGTTCTGAGTCTCAGCAAGGACAGACTCTCTGTTCAGCCACTAAATATATTCCACCACACCCAAGGGTGTTCAGAACCCATTTCAGGCAACGTTTTGTATTTTCTTACTTTTATCTTCTTTAAAGAGTTGGAGCCTCTTTTTCCTCAATCTATAGAGCTGATATTTTTTGTGGAAAAAGAAGAAACAATGAAGATGAGAGGAAAGAAGGTGCTTCTTTTGAAAGAATCAATTAAGCAACATAAACAGAAATATGTTGCATAAGAGTGACATAAATGTTCCTGCAGTGTTCCAGGCACAGAGGGAAAACCAGTGTTGACCATTGAGTGTGGTAACAGAAGAAGCCAACCCTTTCATTCTCTGTTTAAGTTCCTAAGGTACATTCTGGGTTTTGGTGCATATCCTACATGTTAGCAAATCTACAGAGAAGATACTCTGCAGCTATTCTGCAGTTATATCTCAATTGTGCTGAATAATGGTGGATTTCATAGATAAAAATGATAGTAATCAGAGAAAGGAAAGTTGATCTAAAATTTCATATGTTGTATAGATAAGCAAGCAACACTTGACGGCTGAATATAAAGACAAATCTGACCTCCTTTAGGCCCTCCATCAGCAAGGAATCTCTGCAGTTATCTTTTATTCTACAAAATTATCCCTTGAAACCTTTTTAATAACTTCAGAAGTTGTAACAAATTATGTTAAATTACAGAGTAGGCCTAAAGCATGATCCTAGAAGCCTCTGAGTTCTGAATCTAGTTTAGGACATAAAAGTGTAGCTCTGGGAAAAAAAAATAGGATAAAGTATAGGAATTAAAGTATAATAAGATAAAAAAGAAGCTTGTGACTAAAAGATAGTTCTTTCACATGTGCTAAGTAATCCTCTTAATTATTTTTCTCATGCTAAAACCTTTTTGTATGTTTTGGCTGCGTGAGAGGAACTTTTTGATCATTAAAAGCTAATAATGAGGTTCAGTAAAAATAAAAGTTCTGGTACCTCTTTCTCTGGAAAGTACTTCCTGGCATTTCAGTGTCAGTTTTATAATCAACGTGTCCCTGCAATTTGTGAAACTCATTATTTTTATGTTATTTAATGTTGATGATGGGTTTTGCAACCCCAGAACAGGAATCTTGTGCAGAAGTGTCCCCACTAGCTGCAATGAAACCTGGCTTTGCTAAGCTTTTCTGCTGGTATTAGTGAGAAATCTGTTCTGTTGCTGTGTTATTTACAGAGCTGTTCTGCAGTTCTGCACCATTCTGAAATGACATTCTTTTGTTTTAAAGTCTTCATTCTGGAACCACAAGCATAAAATTCATGCTAGCTTCATCTATGCTCTACATTTCTTTCTTAATTTCAATTAGTAATTTAAAATTAATCAACTGGGAGTAGTCCAGGGGAAACTTTTGTGATGAATGAATGGGTCTCTCTTGGTTTATTTATCCTAAAATAAGAAAGTCTAAAGGGAAAAGGGGGAGGAGGTTTACAAATAATTTTGTATATATTTTTGGAAATTTAAACAAATTGCTTTGCATTTATGCATTCTGTCTCTTAGATGTAATGAATACGATAAAGTCTTACCTTTCTTTAGTTCTGTTGACCCATAAAACATTTCAATCTGCACGCTTTCAAACTTCAGTAGGGATCAGCATTAGCATTGTCTCCTGATTTGGTGAAACACAGGCACAGAGTGGGGAAGAGAAGAGCTCAGAGTTGCACAATTTCACGGCTGAGCCAGCAGCTCAACCCAATTTTCTAAGTTCCTTTCACGCCTTAGCAATTCTGGCCCATCGCTAATAATCGGTATTGTGAATAATAGATCTTTTGGTTCCAAACTAAACTGTTTGCAACACATCAGAGATGCTTCAATAGGACAACAGGATTTCAGACATGATGGATGAGTGCTGAAGTAGTTGTGTTACCAGTTGTTGGTGGGAGCTCGTCTGTCCTAGCAATAGGAGAGTTGCTATTGAGTTGCCTGTCGGAGAGCCTGGTTCAGAACTTTGGGTAGCTTGCAAGGCAGATATTTTTGAAACATATCTACAAAGGGAAGGGACCTTAAGTATCATTTAGTTCCAAGCCCCTGTCATGGGCAGGGACACATTCCACCTGTTGGTCAGAGCCCCATCCAAGCTGGCCTTGACCTTGCAAGGATGGAGTATCTGCATCTTCTCTGGACAACAAATGCAGATCTCAAAAAGAAAAAAATATCAAAAGATTCCTTGTGTGCTGGCACCAGCAAGAGAGGCATGTGATGCATTGCAATATTCAATATTCTCTGCTGCGCATGAGGATTTGAATGAGGGTTATCTTAGCAGATTGATGAAATACTCAGCTCTTCAGCTTCCCTAGAGAAGTAGCTGGGTGATGGTCATCCAAATGATAACAAAATATGTGGTTAGCTGAGGTAGAATCAAGGAGTTTTTCATTTGTGTGCTATTCTGCGAACTCATAAAACAACCCTCTAAGCCAAGAAACCATAATTTAAAAACTTGCACCGTAAGATCCATTGGCCAGGCCCTGGTAAGGAGATGTGCTGATGGAGAGAGATTGCTCTTTAAGACAGCTCTCAATGAGAAAGTGTTAGGAGGAGAGGAGAATGGATTTGAGTCATGCTGTGGACTTTAACAGATTGCTTTCCAACTGTCTACCCCAAGCAGAGCAGTTGCTGGCGTGTAGCATGTACTGAAGATGGATATGTACCACGCTGCCTGGCAGGCAGACAAGCAAATAATTGTATCAGCAAGCCAGAGGCGTGATTTTGATCTCTAAAGAGGCAAGGTAAATGAGGAAATAATTTTAGTTTTTATCCAGGCTGACCTTAAAGATTAGTTTAGTAAATTTTCTCCATTTTCCATATCCTGCCTAGCTACAGGTTTCTTAGATATAAATTAAAGACTCAGAAACTCTTTCATTGAGATTACTGTATCAGAGAAGAATGTTTGGATTTGGAGGCTTGCTTTCAGTTCCCTTCACAGAACTGGCATCAGATTGACACTTTTTTTTTCCTGTCAGATTTCTCTCTGATTTCTGCAATTAATACATGATTTTTATTACGCATTAATGCATAATAATTTTCTGTCTTTTGCATATTTCAGATCAAGTTTCTGTCTAAGTACTAAGATCGGGGTGTGAGTTAATAAAGCACTGTGGCATCCAACTTAGTTATTCAATTGCCTTTTTTAGGTACTTTTTTTGAAAAATGTAAGGCATTAGAATAATATCAATCAATGCTAATAGTTTCCACTAAGATATCCTGAATATATCCTTTGAGGTAATATATAACATCATGAAGCCTTAACATAGCAGAAAAATTTAGTCTGAAGTCTTGATTCTATGCTAACTGTACCTTTTCAGAGTGCATGTGTGAAGTGAATGCTAATGTTGGAAATATGTTTGGTATTGGCATGTTTTACAATGCCTTTCTTGCAGCTTGCAAGAGAAAGCTCTATGGGCATTATTCAGCTTAGCAGGGAAAAAAAAATGTCTTATGAAATTTTAAAGTGATACATTTGGTGATGGTAGAGTAGTCTGGCAGCACATTAATCTTTGCAAGGGTTATCTCTCCCTGGTGGAAAACACATAATAAGGTGCCACTATTTTAAATCTCCTCAGACTGTATGGACAGGAAGGATGGTGAATGTGTAAACCACCAGGTTTTTGTACAACTTCAATTCCTAAATATTGTGACAAAGGACAAACTTTAAATGAGGCTACCCTAGGTATTATCAATTATCATCTTCAAATATGTGATTACACTTGCAGCCAGAGATTCTGGTGAAGAAATCAAATATACTAGGTGAAAAAAAACTGGGGGCAAGACTTGCTTCAGCAATAAGGGAGGTTTATGCCCATGGTCCTATTTAAGAAAAGGATTTTTTTCTTCAATAGTTGCTGAAAAGTCCAGCAGAATTCCAAAGAGTGCACGGCCACAGTGCATGAATGTATATTTTGACTTTTAAAATCATATTTGCATATATTTAAAGTACACTGGGATGATCTTATGCCTCTCTTAAGTCAACTGATCATCTGTGTCTATAGAACACAAACCCAGATGTTTTCAACTCATTCTTTTAGAAAAAAGAACTTTTAGAAGTAAGAGACAAGCAGAATATACTAAGATGCCTTTAAATTGTCACCAATATTAAATAAAATGTTCTGAGCGTTACTTTTAACTGTCATCATGAATTGTACAGAAGGGATATATTTACATGTTCTTGACTGTCAACTTATGAAAAAAACCACAAGAGAGCATTTTCTGCTCAGTAGTGTACAATACTTATAAATGCAAATTTCAAGGTGTGATTTATCTGGTTTTTGGACTAAAAGTGAGGTATTTCAGTCCAAGCTTGATATCACAGGTCCAATGATAGAAAAAAGTAAGCACGATGTGTTGCTGGTTTTGTGATGGTTAGTCCAAGATCATGTGAGCAGTGACAAAACACTTTCAGAAATCCCAGGAACTCTGCACTGGCAGGAGACGGGGCTTGAAGTGAAACTTGTAGGTGCTGATGGATTTTTAGGGGTGATGCAGTCCACATCAGGTCCCAGTCTGGCAATCAGGAAGGTTGTTCTGCAGGGTGCAGCATCTGGAAGGAGTTGAACTGCTTTGAAGCAAAACACCATTTGATTATCCAGGGAGAAACAGCACCCGAAAGAATCTTGACTAGGAGTAAATTGTGCAATTTATCACAGCTAATGGCTTTGCAAACATTTCTGAAAATTATTTTGCAGCTATAGCTTAAGATCTCCATCTGTACTATGTAAGGCTGAGATGTTTAGAATAGCTGTAAAGATACCCAGGCACAGACTCATTGGAGCCAGATAGGAGCTATTCCAGCTTCTCCTTTTGAAAACAACGCACACAACAGAAAACAAGCAGCATCTCTCTCGTCATGGCAATTTTCCCAGTACCATCCATGAGTGTAGGCTCTGCCATAGTGCCTGAACAGCACTGCGGGAGGTGCTGACCTTCCCAAATAATTATCATTTTCTACAGAAGGGAGTGATCCAGAACTGTGCCTGTGGCAAGGCCTGTGGCGTGTGTGACACACTAAACTGGCATTGCTTAGTTTGGAAGTGGTGCCAAGCTGCTGGTAAAACTAGCTTCTTTTCCTACACTGTGCTGGATCCATGTCTCTGTGTCTGTGGGATTCAGCAGCTGACCAGGCATACTACTGGAAGAAACTCTATTATCAGAACATTTAAAAGAATTAATATTTCTTTTGCAAGTGTGTAAATTTATATATTTTTTTAATTTATTTCTGGCCGTTTTAGGGTTTCTTCCCACGTCTTCTGCTATATTCCTAGCATTTCTTTTTGAGGGGAGAGAAGGAAAAGTGGGTATGCAGTCAATAAATAAAATGTACTATCAAAGCAAAGGAATGTCCCCTCATCTATTCTTTTTGGAATCATTCTTTGTGTCATGGTGAAGAAATTTTGAAGATAGACTTGCTGTGATTCCTGCGTCATAGACATAAAACATTCTCTCATGAACTGAAAACCTCTGAGGCAGAATGAGATACTTAAAAAGTGCTTGAAGAGTGACAGATCTTTAATGAATTATTAATATGGTATTGACCTTTTTTTCTTTAACAACTTACTTCGTAGATGTTTTGTTGCACTTCAAAAAGTTGCCTGGTTTTTACTTCACAAAATATTATTGCTTAAGTCTTACAGAATGGAAGTACAGGCAAAAGAATTTAGAAAAAAGAAAAAGTCAGTTAACCTTCTTCAGCTCTTGTGAGGGGTCTTTGCTTGAGTGAGTCAAAGAATAAAGGTAATGAGGTGTTGGGAGGAGAGCAACCTAATGAAGTTCAACAAAGGCAAGAGCAGAGCTGCTCTTGGGGAGGAATAACATCAGACAACAGTACAGTTAGCTGCTGGAAAGCAGCTCTTCAGAGAAGGACCTGGGGGACAGCAACTTGTCCAGGAGCCAGCAGTGTGCCCTAGGGGTCAAGAAGGACAATGGTGTCCTGGGGTGCATTGGGAAGAGCATTGCCAGCAGGTCACATGAGGTGATCCTGCCTCTCTACTCAGCCCTGGTGAGGCCACACCTGGAGTGCTGTGTCCAGTCCTGGGCTCCTCAGGGCAAGACAAGGAACTGCTGGACAGGATGCAGCAGAGGGCTGTGGAGATGATGAGGGGACTGGAGTCTCTCTCCTGTTAGGAAAAGCTGAGGGAATTGGGCTTCTTTAGCCTGGAGAAGAGATGACTAATAGTTGATCTCATCAATGCACGTAAATATCTCAAGGGCAGGTGTCAAGAGGGTGGGGCCAGGCTATTTTCGGTGGTGCCCAGCAACAGACACAAACTGAAATCCAAGAAGTTCCATCTGAATACAAAAAAATACTTTTTGACTTTGATGGTGACAAAGGACTGGAAGAGGCTGCACAGAAAAGATGTGGAGTTTCCTTCCCTGGAGATGCTCAAAATCGTCCTGGACAGGATCCTGTTTAGCCTGCTGTAGGGGAGCCGGATTAGCAGGTGCATTGCAACTAGAGGTCCCTTCCAAGCCCAGCCATCCTGTGCTTCCTGTGTGATTTATGGGAGCAGTTTGAAAGGAATGACACTGTGTCCAGTTTTTATCAAGCAGAAAGACATTATAAATGAAAAATGAGCAAATACATAAGAGAAAGTAAAGAGGGACAGTGACAAATTTAGACAGGTAATCAAAGACAAGACAGCCTGTTCTCTGTGCATCTGTAGTAAGTTTTTTTTACATGGAATTTGACAGAGAATTAATACACCTCAACCTATCTGTGTAGAAAGCTCCATATTGCATGCTACCCATGACCCTAAAGACAAAGGACTAAGGAAGAGGAAAACCACAGCAGTTGAAGAGGGGTGACCGGGGACAGTTGTCCCTGTTGTAGCAGGGCCAGGAGCTGTCAGCTCAGGCTCATCAGTGGTTTAATGTTGGGCGTTAAAACCAGTAGAAAATAGTAACAATCTATAATATTAATTGAAGAGGTGGAGAAGAAAACAAAGTCACTGTAGCTTGAGACTGTGCTCAAGGCCAGGCTGGACGAGGACCCTGCTCTAGTGGAAGGTGTCCCTGCCCATTGCAGGGGGTTGGAAGGGGATGATCTTTAAGGTCCCTTCCAAACCAAGCCATTCTGTGATTCCAATTATTTTTTCACATTGTGGGTACACAGAAAATTCTTTGGCTTCTAGCATTAAGCCTTTTTTGAGTGAATGCCAGGTATAGATTTCCTTAAAAATATGTATTAAAATTGGAAAATCCAGCTTATGCATCATTCTTGAAGACTACAAAGCATTACTGTTGTGTCTAGAATACGGAACCAACAGCCTCCAGAAAGGTGCTTTTTTTCTCTTGGAAAATTCAAATATTTTTGAGCTTTTCTAAAATGATTCAAGTTATTGTGCAGACTGACACCTTGTACTGCTAATACTTTCTTCAGCGATGCTGTGTGAGAGGTCATGACATCCATCTTGTGCAGTAACTTAGAAAATAAAGTGACTCACAACTGCACATCTGACACACCCCAGGCTTTGGCCTCTCTACTTCCACTCTTATTGCCCTAGTTATCTTGCCAGACTTTCTGCAAATGTGTCTTGGAGACAGATTGCTGTTACATGTTGGCCTAGCTATTTTAGCCTCATTTTCTTCAAATCTTTTTGTCTGAGAATGGGTATATTCACTTCTGAATGTTGCCAAATACAAGCATTTGAGAAGTTGATAAAAGTTCTGGCCTAGATATACATGAGGCTATTCTTTTAGACAAAATTTTAATCACTGAATCACACACCTAAATAATCATAAATCCATAAATTGCCTAGACATCTTGGATGGGCAAACCACTTACATTTCTGATTCCCAAAGCAAAATTGATATTTATTAATCAGCCTCTCTGCCTCAGTAATAAACTCCTATAGCTCTCAGTGTGTGGCCTCATAAAATGTTTTGTGAAAATATGCTCCTCCCTAAGAGATTTAGACCAGCTGTTAGGTAAGCCAGCTGAGCAGCTCTGCTCATTCCAGTCTAATTAGGGTTGTGCACTGCACAAAAAAACTGCATTTTTGCTTTTTAAATCTTATAGGTATAGATCTCCAGTTCACATTCAAAATGTGATCTAGAATCTCTGTTGTCTCTCCAGAAGTGTCCTGTCACATGTGAGGATTAAAATTTGTTTTTTAAAAAATAATACTAATGTATATCCCAACACAGAAGAGGGAAATTATTTATTCATAAAACCATGAGTGCTCATAGGACAAACGGTGTCGTTCAGACTATTTAATACCATGGTCTATGCCCACAGCTCATCAAAGGACAAATTGCTGCTTCCTGCATAGCTTCTCCCCTATGTGTAGGTTAAATTACACCAAAGTTCCAGAATCAGTATTTATTCATAAATGAATTTGGGGCTTTTATGGTTGTTATTTACTTCCATTGGCCAGTGTTACACTTCTAAAGTACTTTCACAGGTATTAAGAAGCCTAATTAGCTGATACTACTTTTTTTAGTTTTCTGAAATATATCTTAGTCTTCATGCTTTTTGAAGAAATGAGGTTGGATGAACCAAATGTGCATGACTTTTGCAGTCTATAGTTTGACCTTTCTTTCCAACTGTGGAATCATTTCTAGGTTATTTGCTGATGATGACAATAGCTAGGTATGTTTTAAATGGCTAAACCTTTAGATTTTGTATTCAGTTCTATCTGGAGCATGGAAACCTAGTCAGGCCCCCTGTCTGAAGTGAATATTTAATCTTTTTAAAATTCCTGTATGGTTTCAAAAACTCTGAAATACTCTTCAGCAGAAGAACTCTGCCATAGTGCAGAAGAGGCTCTACCATAGCCAAATAAAAAAGTGTTGTTAATTTGGCAAAACTCCCTTTTAAATCAGTGGGAGAAGAGAATTTAGCTCAGGTATTATAAGGGTTGGTGTGTTTGAAGTTAAACATCCTTCAGACTATCCTAAGTATAAATTTATCTGTCCTCTGTACATATCTGTTTCTCTAAATTATTACTGGGAAAATTATGGGGCCTGGTATCAATCAACTACAAATTTTACAGAAGCTAAATCTACATTAGGAATATATTTAATTTAAAATAATGATATAATATGACAGTGTTTTAGAGTCATATTTTACTTACAATCCTGATTTTAAAGCCTGCCCAAGAAGGACACATAAGTAAAACAGCTACTAAAAATTATATTCAATAACATTTTAACACTCTATCGATTACTCTAGACTAGACCCTATCAATGCATATAAAGCAGATGGACCAGATGTTTAAATATAGCTCAGATTAAATTATATCAGTTTTAACCGCCTCCCTCATCCTATGCATAGAAAATCATTGGAGGAAATTGCCTTACTTTCTGAAGGCCAGAACTCTGTAAGTAGTTTGTAAACAGTATTTTTATCTTTAGCTTCCAAAAGGTAAATACCTTTTTGTAATTTTGGGCCAGTTTCACTTAAGTGACTTTGTTTACATGTATTTCAAGCATTGCTTGAAATTGATTTCTTTTCCAATCTCTGAATTTGCATTTGTAATGTAGCTTGCCTTGCCACTGTGCCATGTTCAGTGCTTGTGTAACTAAAAATGCATATCTTTCTCAGCAAAGCACATTGCACATTCCTAAATGTACAGCTGCGGAGGCTGAATCCTAGGCTGTGTGCCCTGTCCTAGAAACAGCCGAAATGGTGATTTCTAAAGGACTGTCTGCTAGCCTGTATCTATTTGCATGGGCACAGAAGTGTGAAATTTAACATGTAATATATCCATTAACAATTAGCCATGATATACTGCTTGGGATGTGCGTTGAGCATGCAATCAGAGGATGAGCATTCTCTTCCATGCACATGGCCTAATGAGAATCCATAGGCAGGAACAGCTGTGCACTGCTGTGGAGATGTTGTCCTGAAGTACACTGAGGTAATGCATTCATGCAGCACATTTGTGTTGTCATGCTCTGTCCTGAGCTTTAATGGGGATTTACTGTTCATAATAGATGAGATAATCAAAAGGTGTATTCCTTTAGACCTCTTCCCGCTGAGACCATCTGAGACTGAAAGATTGGGCTGCCTGCTTATCTCATCTTTGAATCACATCAAATTATCCAGACATTTGTGTAATGCATTTGCAATCTACCATCTTTTTGTTGTCTTCCTACAGCACTACTGTGGGCAGAGAACCTTCTCAGGTAGTGCTTAGTACTTAATCCGTTATTTTTAAGGAACTACAGAAGCATAAATGCCTATTTTGTACTTGAAAGGGCAGGCTCAAAAGTAGGAAGTAGACATGTCAGAGGGCACTTTAACAAAATAATAGCTTTGACAGTCACATATGCTTAACAGAGTAAAATGAGTGTGGGAGGGTTAGGCAGGTTAGTGCCAGGCAGGCATTGCACGAGGGGCTTGGTGTGATAAGGATGTGCTCTGGATCAGAGCTGGTGCTCATAATCACACAGAGTGATTGCTGTCTCTATGGACAAGACTGGTAGGTTGGGACAACCAGCAGTATCTGGGAGCCTGAGCCCTCTAGGATAAGGCACTGCTCAGAAGTCTGTGCCCTTTTATGACTTTTACCTTCACTGAACCTTTCAAGGCTTTGAATGGCAAAGAGGAAGAAAGTGGAGAGAACAGATTGTTACTCTTAAGATGAGAGCTCCTCTCCAATGCTGGGAATGGGATTTTGGCACATTGCTGATTATTTAACTCTCTTGTCTGGAAGCAGAAAGCGTTTTAGAGCTTTTGGTTCAGTTCAATGTAGAACTGGTTCCCCTAGAGCCACAGAAAAGTAACTGGAGTCCTTGGAGATACTTGTTCTGGTGCACCACTGTGTGCAGGGCAGAGACGTGTTGTGCAAGTCTGTGTACATTAAACTTTTCTGCATTTAGCTGTGGGGACTGGTGGAGAAACAGACCTTCGTTCAGCTTTGGTTTTACTTCTGGGAGGTCTAGGTGTGAAGTATGGTGCTTTCTAGGATGCTTAAACAATGAAAAGCAGGAACTTGCTTGCTTTTGCAGTACTTTGTCTCCTTAGGATCTTTTCTGTAAGTTCACATGAGTTCATTCTAGCATCTTCGTGGTGTCTTCTGACATGTGAGAAGACAACCAATGTACCTGGCTCGGCAAAATTCAATTTGCAGAAAGCTGTGGAAGAATCTTTGATCTTTGAGTTGGCAGATCTTTGAGGCTGCTAGATGTATGAATCAAATAAAAGTATTTTCAGTGAGTTGTGCAGAACAGAAATTTTAAAAATATCTGTTGACTGGGATCCCAAAGGAAAGTTAAATGTAAATGGAATTTAGACAGCAGTATTGACAGCCCTGGAGAAGGCTGAAATGTTCTGATTTTTTAATGAAAATGAAAGATAAATATTTTGACAGTTTCAAGGAACACTTTCTCAATTTTCTTCTGGTTACTGATCCCAAAAAGTTTCTGTTTTCTTGAAACACTCAGATTAAATTTAAAAACTTCAAAGTGTTTGGAAAGAAACTATTTTTTATTCTTGTCTTAAAAAACTATCACTTTTTTTTTAATTTTAATCAGGTCTAGTCCATCTCTTGTCGAAGTATATCTCACTAGCTGTATGCAGCCTCAATTCTTCCCCTGGTTTTGCAAGTGCAAAAATCCTCTGCAATGAAAAACTTCCCTCCACCACCATCTTTGTCCTATCAAGTGGGCTTTGCACTCAAATGGAATTGATTAAGAAAATCTCATGTGATTAATTTTCTCTTATCCTTTTTTCCACATAGAATTAATTAACTAAAATAGGTTAGACTTGTAATTCTTTATTTTAGATTTTAGTGTTTGCTATATATTTTTTTTTCTGCTTCTGAAGATCTCATAGATTGAAGAAGAATAACTCCTTGTCCTTAACTTCATATTTCCGTATAGTTCCTTTGTGTTTTGTTCAAAATGGATAGAACACCAACCTTTATGACATTGCTGAAATGGACCTTTTCATGTGTCACATTGCAGGGAAGCATTTTTGTAATCAGGTTTGATGTGAACTCTCACAGACCTTTCAGCGGAATTCTGTATGATTCTGTATCAACCAGAGAGGGAGTAGATGTTCTTCTTTCTACAATGTCTTCTCTCACAATAATTCACATTTGTTAATACTTCTGTCTCTAGACTGTCCCAGTGTGGTAGAGCATTATTCTTTTCATTTTAAGAGTGAGAGGCTGGCTTGCAAAGAGTAAATAATCTCATGCAGAAGAATTTTAGCAAAACTAAGGGAGAAAACCTGGTTCTTGGTCTGCTGTGGTTTGGACTCTCTTTGCTTTGGTTGGGCAACAGAAATGTGGTGAGTCAGTTCCAAAAGCAAGAGATCTCTTCCTTGTCTCTGACTCTAGGAAGCAAGAATTGTAGGCAGTCCTGGATAAAGGCTTGTTATCTATCCCTCATGCTTAGTAGTAGAACTTCTTATATTTGGAGGAACTAACCACATCCTTTTCCTTCATATTTCTTCTCTTTTTCATTTTAGCAGGAAAACATTGCTTTGTTAAACCTGTGTCCAGCATCTAAAGTGTTCAGCATTGTTCTTAAAAACTTGCCTCTGAAGCGATTTAACTTCCCAAGTGATACTGTTGAACTGTAGGACCTTTTCCCAGGAGCTGTGAGGGACCGTAGCCTAGCAAAGCTAGGGACAGGGATAAAGGGCAAGAAATGAAATGAAAACTGGCAGAAGCCATTATCTGTTGCATTTGTTGTCCACATGTGGGTTCTTCTCTAAGAAGCATTAAGAAGCCAGGCAGGAGGCCCTGGAGGGGAGGGCCCGCTCAGCTGGAGCGATGCAGTCAACAGCAGAACATGGCTGGAGACGGTCCCAGCTGGGAGTGGGGAGCTGCAGCTTTGACAGAGGCTGGGAGAGGGACTGGAGGCAACCCAGGCTGCGAGATGACAGAGAATGGTGTGCATGGGCTGCATGGACTCTGCTGCTGCTCAGGAACGTGCTGCTGAGTGGGCTCAGCCCACACAGGTACACGTGTGTCTGCCTGCAGGGAGATGCTGGCATGAGATTATAGCTGCCCTGTTAGATCTCATCACTTGTGACTCCTTAATGCTTCATAATTCAGTGCAACCTGGCTTCTTGTGTGTGAGGATTTTCTGGAGAGCTTGGACAATGGCAGGGGCTAGGTACATTCACCTTGAACCTTTAAATAATGCTGGGTCAAAGCAGTCAGAGTGATTTGCTGGTTCAGTGCCTATAATTTGCAGTGTTTCTGCTTAAACTGAATTTTTAATTTTGCTCTTGGGGCTAATAAAGCGAAAATGAGATTTAAAGATGTCTTTGAAATGAAAGACAGCTTGTCATCAGCCAGGAATAAAATAATGTTTAAGATGGGACGATATATATTCCCATGCTTGTTCCTGCAACTGTTTTCTGGGGTTCTTTGGTGACTAGCAGTGAGATGAAAAATTCTTTAGAGGCTGCCTGCCTTGCTGTTCCTAATAAAGAGATCAGATGGAAATTATGTATGTCAGTGCCCCTTGTGGGTGGGTGTATGGACATTTCCAGCCCTCCTGCTTCTCACTGGATCTGGGCAGGAGAGCTGTGACCGGCACAAGACCGAGTGAGAGTGGGTGCCACATCTGCCTGCCTTTGGCCATGGCAAACCATGTGGCCACGCCCTGGGCCAGAGATTTTGGGCTCCAGTCAGCATGCAGATTCTCCAATTTCCTGTATGCCGGTTACCAAGTCACTTTGTGCCTTTGTTCTTCCCCTCCTGAAACAGGGATGAGCCCAACATCACACAGGGTTATGTATAAGTAACGAGCAAACAAATGTACTTAAATGCTGCAGGATGGGAGGCACACACAAAGAGCTGTAATATAAGTGTTTCCACACTGAATTCAGTTTTGTTTAGGATTATATTTGGCAAGTGCCTTGCAAAACGCACTGATGACACACATAGGCACTGCTCGCAGTCTGTGGTTCCTCCTTTTTTTCTCTCCCCAAGGATAAATTTTGTAGTTTATATTATTTCCCGTGGGAGTACTTGCCATGCAAATGTATAAGTGTGCTACATACACAGTGCTTTGATTTGATACAAGGCTGAGCAGTGTAATGGCACATCAGAGGATTTTATACACCATTTTGATTGTGATTTCTTAACTCTGCAGGAAGAAATTTAAAAATTTCTATTAGAAAGGTGAGGCAGAAAGCAATTTGTGCTGAACCAGGGACAAATAGGGAAAAAAACTGGCATTTTTCAAATTTTTGTTTCTTTTTTTAAGGCTGCTAATGGTTGTTGCATTACTTCTGTGACTCACTGGAGTTNAAAAACTGGCATTTTTCAAATTTTTGTTTCTTTTTTTAAGGCTGCTAATGGTTGTTGCATTACTTCTGTGACTCACTGGAGTTTCCTATGCACCAGCAGAAACTAGAGTTGAAAATCAATTTTTAAAATCAAAATTAAGTGCTGTAATTAGGTTTTTCTCCATTCCAAGACTTAACAAATAAAAGAGGAAAAAGAACTGCCTAGACTTAAAGTATAGTCTGTTATGCCATTGTGCTGTAACGTGCTAGAATTCATTCCCGTGTATGGGGATGTGCTGAGTCTCCGTGTCTAGCATAGCACTGCTTTTATTTCCACTTCCCCTCCTTCCACAGTTAAAGGTCTATGTCAAGCAATTTTGTAGCACACCTCCTCATCCTCTCTTCTCTTGACCTGTTGCACCACGGGTAGCAGATTGAGTGCCATCTACCCCATCAAATAATAGAAGAGCAGAATAATAGCAATGATAATTGCCTGGCAGAGTGCAGGCACAAAATATTTGAGGCCATGCACTTATAGGGGGTCCAGAGGGGAAAAAAAAAAAAAAAAAAAAGCTTGTTTTTTATTTTTTTACTGCTCTGAAGTCGTGTGATGCTGTGTATGAAATTCTTCATGCCCTCTGCTAGGAGACAGTTCTGCTGTACATCAGGAAAGGTGACAGAGGAGATGTCTGCATGCAGTATCTTCTGTTTTAAGGGGAAATTAGACCTGGGGCGAACTTGTAATGTCACATCTGGGTTTTTGAAAGCATAATTTCAAAAGAGAAATTATTTGGCACAAGAAATATTAAGAGAGTACAAAAATTTAAATTGGAAGAGAAGAGTATGAACCTCTGTCATCCTTAATATGCAGCACTTCATTTTCACGTCTTTTTTTTTTTTCTTTTCCATTTTTATCCCATCTCTTCCTTCATCTTCTGCTTCTTTTTTTTTCTCCCTTGCTCCCTTCTGTGCAACATTTCTTTGTCAGGATAAGTGACTGTTCTCAGAGTCATTGCACTATATTCTTGCCATTGACTTAGATGTTCCAAGGAAGTATTTAGATTTCAAGCAACTCAGATTTCATCTTTAAAACTCAGGACCAAGAGGTAGAATTTTAAAATTTTTATTGTGGAAAGAAAATGTTATGAAACATCCTAAGTGGTAGAAAATACCAGAACTAGAAATTTACATACTCCTCTGTGGTGGGACAGAACCTCAAATCCTGTGTTCAGTTTTGGGCCCCTCAGTACAAGAAAGACATTGAGGGGCTGGAGTGTGTCCAGAGAAGGGCAACGGAGCTGGGGAAGGGTCTGGACCACAAGTCTGGTGAGGAGGGGCTGAGGGAGCTGGGGGTGTTCAGCCTGGAGAAAAGGAGGCTCAGGGGGACCTTATTCCTCTCTATAAATACCTGAAAGAAGGCTTCAGTGAGGTGGGGGTTGGTCTCTTCTCCCAAGCAGCAAGCAACAGGACAAGAGAAAATGGCCTAGAGTTTCATCAGGGGAGATTCAGTTGAATCCTAGTAAAAAATTCCTCATGGAAAGCCTTGTAAAGGATCAGAACAGGCTGTGCAGGGAAGTGGTTGAGTCACCATTCCTGAGGCATTTCCAACGTGTGTAGATGTGGTGCTTATGGACATGGTTGGTCTCAATAATCTTTCCAAAGTCAGTGATTCTGTGATTCTGTTCTATGATAATCCTTCACCTGTACATGTATTTTATTTTCTACAGACTGTGTTCTGCTCAGCCCAAAAGAGAAGTCCGAATGTGTTTTGGTGGTGCTGACTCTTACTTTTGTAAGAGTGCCCATGGGTTTCCTATAAAAATATTCTTTGTTGCATCAGGAGGAAGAACATTAGTCCATTTTCCATTATTTAGAGGGAAGAATAAAACATCAGGTCTCCACAAAACCTTGGATCTTCATCTGCTTAAAGAATTGTGAGATCTAAGTGCCTACAATTTATATCTTCTGGACTGAATAGCAAACATTTAGATTGCTGTCCTTCCTCGTATTCTGGTCATTAAAGAGTATGTCTTGGCATCGTGTAGCTGTGTAAGATAATTAGTTGTGCTGGGGATGGGAAATGGTTGCTTGTACAGTCCAGCCAAATCAATATCTGTTGTTGCCTTGTGCTAATAAAAACAAAGCTAGCTACCTTAGATTCTCAGCTGCAGCTCTGTTCCTGTACCCACATTGGTGGAATGTTAAAAAATAAACCTTGAAGTAAAGTGATTGTTTTATATCTTAAGTATTTCATTTTTAACTTGTTCCATCTCTTGCCCATTTTGCTGGAAACAGTTCTGCAAACACAGAATATTAATTTTTCAATACATCTTCCCCTTCTTACAAGGAAGGCATTATTTATGACTGAACTGTATTTGTATTTTAAATGGCCCTGTCATCACGTTTTATGACTTCTGTGTGTGTATACTCAGATAGAGGTTGGAGAGGACCAGAATGCACAGCTAACATCTATCTTCACCACAGGTGTGTGAGGGGGAGGTTGACACCCCACATGTGTGCTGTGAGAAGTTATCCCTTAACAAGGGAAAATTAATGCTCTGTCTAAAGCAAAGCCAGCCTTCTTCCTGAGTGCCGCTTAAGTAAAGCAGCACTGCTAAAATTGAAAAAGGGGGCAAACTGTCAGAAGTACTGGTGATGCTCAGTGCACACAGACAGTTGGCAAGGTGTTTGAAGCAGCCATCTGTTTCGGTGCCGAGCATCAATTGCCGTTGCTTGTGATGTTGGGGAGCCGTGTCACAAAAATAATGCGGTCCAACGGCGTAACCTCTCTGTGCCTACACCCGTGTGCCCACTTGTGGTAAGACCAACTCTTCTCATAGAGGCAGAAGAATGCCACTTAATGTGTGGTTTGGATGTGCATTGGTTTACCAAAAACCACCCACTCATTTGCAGAAAGAAGCTCCTTGTAAAATCTGCTCTTAACTGATTATCTCCTGTCCGTGGTCATATTGCTGCTCAATGGCATGCATCTCTCTGTCCTTGTAACGTAGCACTTCAGTGAGCAAGCTAAAGTACGTATTTCTCCTGTGAGGAGATGGCAGCTGGGAGTTCCAATTCTTATAAAGCAGCTCAGCTTGTAGCACGTCTGTAAAATGCAGCCTTCGTTATGGTTAGAGTAAAATATTCATAATCATAAACTCCCTGGGTACCACTACAGCCCTAATAAACCTGCTATTGGCAATGGATGGCAGGCTGCTGCCTGATGGAGCTGTAAGGAAATGGCTTGCTGTACTTGAGGGTTTGGATAGATCTGCAAATGCATGCAAACAGTTAAACTGTATTTCTGATTGGAATCAGGATTAGGTATTTGGCAAGATTTATTCTTCCTGATCTAACATTTTCAGTGGGTGGAGAAAATTACCTCCCTATTGCTTTGTCATTATTTCTTAAATGAACAATGTATTCTATTTTTTTTTCTTTTAAGTGGGATGAATTGTGGCTTTTTATTACTCCCTATTTTTCCTGAACAAATAGTTCAGTAAATCTGCTAATGTTGATGATAAAATCATAAAAAGGAACTTTTATTGTTTAATGAGTATTTCCTTCGATTTTCTCAGCTTCTGAATATACATAAGACTATATAAATAGTTGTTTGGGAGAATGTACCCTTTTTTGGTTGTAGTGCAATGATTTCAAATTATGCTTATTCTCTTCTTAAAAGCATGGGAGCAGAGTGGGAGAAGTGTTCTACTGTTTATGCATATACTATGTAAGATTTTTTTTTCCTGTTCCTTTAACATTTATAGTGTTGGTTAAGCTGTGTAATGATGTTGCTTCTCCTTTTCTGCACTTTTTTTTTTTTTTCCTATCCTTGTTTCCTTACAGTGGTATCACAGCTAGGGACAAGGTCTCTGATTTCTTCCTGAATTTTTCCAGCCATCTTTCTTCCTTCTCTTGTCTACCGTTCCCTCTGTTTTAGGACAATGTCATGCCACAAATAGGGAGAATAGTGAGAGACTGCTACACGGCATAACAAAGGTTTTCTCACCTTGCAGAGTCTATCTTACTATCAGCCTAGATTTCAGAGAGCTAAAGCGGTGTTATGGAAAGACAGCTCTTCTATAGCAATCATATTCTAGATGAGACATGGATTTACTCTACCTTGTGGTCTTAAAACTTTCTGGCTGCCAGGATTAATTAAATATTTGCATTGGAAGTAGTTAGTAACTATTCTCTTCCCAGAAATACCATCAGTTACCAAATATTTTGTCAGAAGGTTTTAGATGTCAAGCAAAAATCAATCATACACCTTGGAGTTACCTTGAAAAAGCCCTCACTATCGAAGAATTTCAATTTAGTTAACCAGCTAACCATTTTAAAATGTGTTGGAGAATTCTTTGAACTCCCCATAATCTGAAAGGAATTGAGCAGTATGTGCCTTCAGGCTCAAAGCTTGAGCAATGCCATCCAGGTACAGTAACTTGGATGTTCTGTCTAAGTTATAAGTGGGAGTGGAATACTTTCCCTTTTGATTTCCTGGACTCTGGAGAAAATAGTTTCAGCCATTCTCTGAAAATCCTGGGGCAGAAAAGGCGTTTCCTTGGCCCCAAGAGTCCTATACTAAGTTACTCTGCCTCTATTTCCTTTGCCATGCATCGATTAATTTTGGGTTACTCTTTCCCACTGAATAGCAGGGTAGAAATTATTCCTGCCTGTGTGCATTCCAAATCCAGTGCTGCACACAGGACAGCAGGGGTTCTCCTGCGTGTTGGTATCTCCACACTTGTAGGTGGGAGGGCATTGGGCAGGACTTGTCTCATAAGTGCTATCGAATACAACACGTAACTGTAAACCCTGTAATTTACAGCCTTGATACTGCATCTGACTGGGAGGAACATCTGCTTTGTCACATGTCTGGAGCCAGAAGAGTATGTTTCTGCTTATTGTTTAGCCATTGTAACTGAAGAGAGGTGCAGGGGTTAAAGCTGAAGTGTGTGACAAAAGAAAAATAGTGCACTGCTGTTTTGCTGCAAAAATAGCTGTTCAAAGGCACTTCCCAACTCCTAATGCAGAATAGCTTGCAATTAAAGGAAGAGGGAAAAGCATGCTTAGGTAGGGCAGAAGTTTGGATTTTGGAAAAAAAAAACCTATCAGGTTCCCATTTTGTGAAGGCATTATCAAAGAAAAACAGAAGCCCTTGATTGAGTCTTAAATCCTTCGGCAGAGCATGTGTGACATCAGCAAGTGAACTGAGCAGCTCTGATGCCTGTCTGTTGTGAACTGAAACTAGGGAGCAAAAATATCTCTGAAGAGACCCCAGACTGCAAGAACAAAGTAAAATCAATTTTCCTTTCATATCTTAATTGCCCTGAGACACATGAAACACCTGTTCTTTCTCCTTAACAGTTAATACACATTTCTATTTTTGGCACTTTTGTACCCCTTTGCTTTCCTGCAGTGCTGTGTATCTCATTTTTGAACTGCTGCTGCTTCTGTTGCATACTGGCAAATCGAAGAGAACCAAGGAGTTAAATTTGAGAACAGGAGAAGAGGAGGTGAGCTGTCTGCTACAGTAGTTTACTGCAGCTTCCTTTCATACTGACACATATGTAGTTTGTGGTGACAGTGCTAAAGAACTGCAGACAGGCACTTAGCAGACTGGATGTGAGCTGGATACAAAGATGCCTCACCCTGGACTTCCTGCTGGCAGTATGTAAATACACCTGCAGACTGGCCACACTGGGTGGTTTGTTTTTTTTCAGAAGGCAGCATGAGAGGACTTGACAAAGCAACAGCATAGTTAAGACCTTAACCAGCATTAGATCTGTATCTCAGTTGTGGGGGAAGTTGTTGTTTTTTTTTTTTTTCTGTGTGTGTGTGCTGCATATTCAGACTGAAACCTTCATCACTACAATGTTTGCCTCTATCTGGTATGCCAAGAAGCTGGGACGCAGGTTTGTGCATAACGCCAGGAAAGCCAAAGCAGAGAAGGTACGTTCCTAGTGGGAATATAAAGCCTTATGTCTCATGCAAGCTGCCTGCTGGCATCCTGTTGTGTGTCTACTTAGCTTTTTCAAATACCATGAAAAATGACCTATTGCCATGCCTGATTTCATGCAAGAATCCTTCAATATTTTGCATTTTATTAAATACCGGGGAGAAGATCCTTTCAAAAGTCTTTATGTCCTCTTTTGATTGTTTTTCTTCCCAAGATAAACAGCTGTACGTCTGGTATGTCTGTGTGAAGGGAGCACTCCAGTGAACTTGTTGCTGTGCTGCATTATTTTTCCTCGTGCCATATTAGGCTCTTAAACAACGGCTGATTGTTTCCTGCTTGTATATTTTTTTCCTAGTGTGCTACTAATGAGGATGGAATAACATGCTAAGCATTTATAATGTTTGGGAATTTTGTTTCATGGTACTTGTTGAAACTGTGCTGCAGCGTGGGTCCCTTTTATTTTAAAAAGATATAGGTATGTAAAAATGGTCAATACTCTCAGTATTTTTCTCTCATAAAATTGAACTGTATTTAACTGGCTGTTTTCTGGAAGCCCTTGTAGGTAAGAGTCTTCTGCCCTCTTTCTCCCTGAGCAAAACTTAAATAGTTTTAGAATTTGCAGTAATGATAATTAGGGGATATCAAGGCAATTGTCTTCTATTTTAAGCATAGAAAACATTTACTTTGTGGACCTGCAGTCCAATTTTGTCTACATTACCAGACAAACCATTTTCAAAATGGGACCAATTCCTCTTTCATAAACTCAGATTTAGATTGGGGGGAAAAAACTTCAATGTAATGTTATTAAGTTATCTCATTAGTCTGATAACGATGGCTTCCTCTTTTCCTTGTTGTCTTTGATGTAGTCAAAGACTTTGTAAATGGGCTGTTTTATTATGTCTTTAATATGTCTTATGCTGTGTAACAGAGCCAGCAATCCACTAAGTAACTATCGTTGCCTGAATTCCTTTGTAACTGGAAAAGCCCTTCACCTAGAGAAAATTATTTGCAAAATAATATTATATTTGTGGTTGAGGGGAGGATGGGGAGATGTTTCCTTTTTCTGCAAAATATTCCCAATGGTTAAAAAGGTGCTGTGTGGAAATCTTGACATTTAAATATGCAAGTCATTGAGAAGTTACTTAAATAGTAGTGATTTATATATTTCACGTCATATACATAAGGGAGAAATAGAAATGCAGAGAGCTATACATGGGACTGTCAAACTTTCTCTGTCATCAATCACATCTCCATGAAGAGAGCATCATATAAACTCTCCTGCTGTTTGCATATTGCTATGGGAGGAAAAAAAGTTGCAGCCTGGATCATCCTTAGTCCTGAGGGGCTCCCTCCAGAGGAATGTTTGCTCTCAGGCTTCCTCCAAGATGACAGAGGCAGGATGAGTGGACACATTCCACTCCTGACACAGTGGGGCTCACTCAGCAGCTTTAAAAACAGATTTGGTGTGCATTGCTTAAAGCATATATGGTCATAGATTATTTCAATAGCCTTGAAAAATTTCATAAAGCAGTGCCAGAGTATTCACTGAGAAAATACTGTCTTCTCTGTAGAGTCTTGTAACACCAACTAAAAGAATGCTTAAAAAAATTTGTCGCTTTTTCTCTTTATTTTAAGTACTT
This sequence comes from Nicator chloris, assembly GCA_013400495.1. NCBI lineage: Eukaryota > Metazoa > Chordata > Aves > Passeriformes > Pycnonotidae > Nicator > Nicator chloris. Next base: position 58,045 of record WAAE01007696.1, read on the forward strand.
TCAGTATTTCTGTATAGATTTATTATATTGCTACCTGTTCATCCCTATAGGACTTTCAAAATAGCCAAGAACCTATGTCCATGCTATTTCAGCTTTCCAGCTATGCCTAACAGTTTTTAGGGAAAAGCTTTTTTGATATTACTTGAGCATGCTATTAGCCTATTTGCATGGGAATTTTATTTTTGCCAGAGACAGTAAGTATGCAATAAACACCTTGTAAAATGTTTACTTATTGCTTTACACATTTTATTTTTTTCTTGAATTTTTATTCCACAGCCAGGGCTCATTTATAATTTCTAAATTTTTTTTTCCTGCAAATCAAACTGTAACAAATGCAGAAAATCCCATTCCTAGCAGGATGCTATTTCAATATGTGCCATTAATGATTGGAAGCTGATCAACGCTGACATCTTTAGTGCAATACCTCAGTACCAGGGGAACACAGAGAGAATATAGATCTATCCAAAAATAAATTCAAAAAAACATTTAACTGCATGCCTTGTTTTGGTTTTGACCTTTTTTTTTATAATGGTTGAATAATCAAATTATTATGCAGCTTCACCTTTTTTTTTTCCCTAGAAGAGTAATTAGCAGTTTTTCTCCATATGCATGATTTTGAATGATACATTGTTTTCATAATGCGCTTTTGGAGGTAGTAACATACAGCAATATTTTCTAATACCACATGTGTGCAAAAAGATTAACTTGCAGTAAAGATCTGGATAGTAGGAATTAGAAGACTGGGGCTCCATAACAGATTTTTCTATTATGCTTTACTTCTTTGGATGAGTACAAGTCAAGAATTTTTTAAGGGCTGTTTCTAAGAAACAGAAATTTTGTATGAGCCTATTTATTTTTGTAGGATGAGGAAGAAAACGGGATGGTTGCAACACAGGTTGCTGTGTGCACACATGCACAAACTGGCAGTGTAGCTCCTTAAAATGTCAAAACTTTGGGCCTGAATAGTGCAGAGAGAGGACATGAACTTTGCTCTCCCTTGGATCCCACCAGGATCTCCTCCCAGGTGTCTGTTTAGGGGAGCAGAGTTTCCGAGGTGTGAAGCGTGCTGTGCGCGGGGTGCACACCAAGGCAAGGGGAAGGAAGGTGTCCTTGCCCAGGTCAGGGAGGTTGGAACTAGGTGATCTTTAAGGTCCCATAAAACCCAAACCATTCCACGGTGGTGACTAGAGCAGTCCTTGGTGGGGAAAGCTAAGGTGGCATTGATGTGACAACTTGGTGCTCCTGTGCGTGAGGGTGTCTGCTTGTGGCCATGTGGGTGAGCTTGGCCCACGTGGGTGATCCGTGTTCAAGGCCGCTCCAGGGGTCTCCATCTTGTCCAAAGCTGGAGCTCCTGTCCCCATCCCTCCCATCTCACCACACCTTCCTGCTCATCTCCCCATACCTGAATATGGCAATCCCTGCTCCGGGGGAGCTGGCATGCAAATTGCCTCCAAATGAGTGGGACCTGCGTGTGGTTGGTACTCTGCGACCTGCAGCATTGCAGCCAAGGGCTGGCGGCTCGCAGGAGAACGGGAAAGGGGAAAGGGCATCAGCCAGCAGCCCAGTTGGGAGACCAAAGGAAAGAGATGGGTTTATTCTTACTAAGAGAGAGAACTCTGTGGTAGGTCCTGTGCTTGCTTTCTTATCTCCCTGAGCAGTACCTGCTGTTGAGTGCAGCACTACTGCTCCTGCCCTGCCTTTTCAGTTCTTGCTTCCCCTCCAGTCCAGCATTTCCTTGGAGTTTGTGCTTAGATGAGAGGGACCCTGTGGAAAGGCACTGTCTCATTAACACCCACATCCAACATAACAGCCTCCGTGTTCAAGGCCAGGCTGGATGGGGCTCTGAGCAACCTGGGCTAGTGGAAGGTGTTCCGTGGCAGGGGGGTTGGAATGAGATCAACTTTAAGGTCCTTTCCAACTCAAGCCACTCTAGGATTCTATGACTTTCTGGTAAATATTAGGCTTCTGCAAACCAAACGTGAATTCTCAGTGTTAAAAGTTCATCTGGAGAGTGAAGAAGACATCTAGGAATAATGGGATGAGTGGCAGCCCTAGGTGTCTTAAATGGTTCTTCCGAGTTGACTGGTGTGCACCAGTATTTCTACTTGAGTCATACTTTTATGATATACTTTAAAATCTTATCTTAATTCAGAACTGAATCAAAATATTTTGAAAAACCTTCAAATTTTGAAAGTTGAACTCTTTTTCTTCCCCCCCTCCCCTTTTTTTTTTTTTTTTTTTTTGTTCTAACCAGTTCTGGCTAAAACTTCTTGTAAGTAAATGGGATAATACCTATCAATTGCTCTTAATGTTTTCATGTTGCCATTTTGCCAAATCTTAAGCATGTTTCTTTATTGTTTTTATTAGACTAAATCCTAAACTATTTCCAGTATATATTGCACTTTTTATCTACAAATTTTATCTCAATCTGGTTGTCTTGGCTTGATTGCCAGTGTTACTCATCCCTTCTAATAGTGAGACATTTAGTGTACAGGGAATGCTGCCTCTGCTGTTGCCTGAAAACAGCTGAACTCCTTTCAAGTCATTGCTGGTCTTACCTTTTTTATTAAAGTTGTTAAACTCCTTTGAGTTTGTCACATGAAGGGATTATTGTTATGAGAGTAAACGTGATCACTTGAACCTTGGAACTAAAATAACTTAAGGCAAAGATTGATGTCTTGAATTTTTCTCATTAAACCACAATCAAGCAGAAATCAAGAGATGTTAACTGCATGTGGATGTGCTATAGAAATAAGTACTCTAAATGGTTGGAAGAGGTACAGAAAAGTAACTGAACAATAAATCATGTTCATCTGAGAGAATGAGCTAAAGTGTGAAAAAAGCTTCTGATAATGCTTCACTGTGTTGGTAGAATTTGGGTTTCAAGGGTCAGTATCAAATTGGGAAAAGACTTGCCAAAGTTACCTCATAATTTAATTTTAAAAGGGGAAGTTCAGGACTGGTTTTCATGCTAGCTCAGACATGGAACATATTGCAACCATGAGACCCAAATTTTAACCACTATAGAATTAGTTATGTGGGTGAGGTTTTAAATCTAAAGATAACAGTCACTTTAAAATGAGGTTTCTCCTTGTAGATTATTTTAGGGAGCAAAATAACAGGGCCCATGTGAAGTGTTTAAATGAGTTGATTTTCATTATTCTGTAACAGAAGAACATTGTTAGAGTTCTCTTTCTAGTTTTTAGACATCAAAGTACTCCTAAAGTGTTATTAGTTCTAAGAACTATGTCTTGTATTTGAAAAGATTTGTTTTATGCCATTGGGTCTAGTTCATCATTCCAGTTTAACTCATTTATTAGTTTAATGATTCAAGATAGAAGCAACTTTAAAAAAAAATAGGTGTATATGTAATGATAAAATAGACTGCAGTTTTTGGACTATCAGCAGTAAATAAAAATAAAGATGACCCAAAGGTCACCGTCACAACTGAGTGAATTGATAACTTCACAATTTTAAATGAATGGTTTTGAAAGTGTTGTAGTGCAGACTAGATAAATAGAAGATACACCAACAAACCGTTTTCATTTTGTGTGCTTGGCTTTGGAGTTGTTTTGGGTAAATCAAGTAGCCTTGACTGTCAGCCTACAATGAAATATTTGCAAAAGACCCAAAAAAATGCTTTAAGAAGTTAAAACAGGGATGTGTAACAACAAAAAAGTCTATAAATGGAGGCATATTTTATAATTTTTTAAAAAGTATTCTGGCAATAACAACATTCAAGTCCTCATATCAAGATGACACTTGAATTTATATTGTTCTCATATTTGTATTTCAGCATGGCTAATTGCAGGGTGGCCAGTTCTAGGATATATATTCCTGTTTCGTTTTTGCTTTGTTTACAAGTAGCTAGCCAGCAATTTAATTTGAAAGAGATAAGAAATTCACTTGAAACAGTAATTATTCACAACATAGAATAGAAACTCTGTCATTAAGTAATCATAAAACATATTAGCAGATAAACATATTTTTTCTTACATTATTTTTACGTATATATATGTAATTTCAAAGAGGAACTCTCTCTTTCCTTCAGTGCATACCTTAGATTTCTTAAGCAGTCCTCTCTTTTGAACCAAAGCTTATCAAATCATTTACAGTCCACTGGGATTGTGATGAAGTGATAAAACTGCAGGTCTAGTTATTGCCTTGGCTAAAGGTGAAATGACTGCATCTCTAAGGGACATGTCATGTAGCTGCCACATGCTGTAAGGGCAGTGGATAGTTTTATTTGTGTTTGGGCAGTCAAGGGCCCTCGTTGTCCAGGTTCAGTGGGATGACAAAAGTGCGTCACTTATTTGCAGAATTACCTGTTCAAACAGATGCCGGAGTTCCCTCAGCCTCCTGGAGGAATCTTTTCAAGTGGACATTTTAAGTGCTCTGTTTCACAGTTTTATGGAGAAGTCTTATCTTTTCACACACAACTGTGTGAAGAAAAATATGCAAGCGTTCCTGTGTCCAGACCTCACTATCTTTTGCTTTAGCACAGCTCCGTTGGAATTCTAAGCCATTTTCTCTTATTGTGATCTAATCCAGAAACATATAGCTGCTCAAGTTGGATTTGTTCCTTTTTTTCTTTGCATTTTGTTATAATCCCATATGCACTAAGATTAATATATAACAGGAGGGATAAGCTGCCTAAGTAGGGATTTATTTTAACTCACTGCCACCTCACAATCTCTTATAGTAGTGATAATAAATAAATTCAACTAACCTTGAAAAAATGCAAGAATGATGTTTTAAAATAAGATACTGATCAACAGTAAACTACTGAAGTTAATCCCTTGAAATTCTAAATTTCACAGTAGTCCTTTTTTTTTTTTTTTTTTTTTACAATGTGTCTCTTTTTTTTCTTCTGTGAGGGGATTTGTTCTTGCACCTGGCCAGGCCCAGCACCTCTGTGTGGCAATTAATGAGCACTAAGGGGTCGTCCTGGTTAAATTAGCTGGTGTTTTTTATTCTTCCATTTTTGGCTTTTTTTTTTTTTTTTTCAATTAAAGAAATACTTGTTAACCAGCTATGGATGAGGTCTTTGTAAAGAACAGAATATCCTCTCTCCTTCTCTCCAATCTAATCTGAGAGAGCTCTAACCTTAGCTGGCTGCCGTACATTGGTGATGCCTGTCCCTTTCCCCCATGCGTTATTCTGGCGTGCACTGCTCTGTGCATTTGCCTGTCAGGTACCACCCATAGATGTCTGCAGCATGGCACTGAAAACAGGGTAGTTCTTTTTTTTCCCTTTGCCATTTTAGCCAGTGTTGAGATCATCTTAGAAACAGGTTAAGTAATTTTTCCAGTTATTTTTCATCTTGTTTGCTTCAAGACAAAACCGAGATGGACAGGAACATTCAGAAAACGACAGCCACACTGACGGCTGCATTAATTGCTGCTCTGAGTGCTCACCTGGGACTCAAATAGAATCAGATTCGACCTGCCTCTAATGAATAAGTGGGCCTATTATCATTGGTTACAAGCTAACCTGTTTTTTCAAAGAAAAGTTTTTCTCATTTTCTATTTTCTGCTTTCATTCAATAAATAATTTATAATTTCCCCCTCTTTTTCTTTTCTTTGTATAACTACTGCATTTGTATTTTGGTCTATGTCATATATCAAGTTCTGTTAAATCCCAGTGTGTAGCACTTTGAATATATTTAACACATAAGGCACTCATTATTTTATTGGAATAGTTTCATTTCTTTGCATTTATATACAGTATTCAAGTATATTATGGAAATGGCTTGTGTGATGTGCAAGCATGATTTTTTTTTTCATTACTTGCCTCTCTGTCCTGCATATGCAATTCAAAACAGTGCATAATAAATTGTTGTTTGATTTGCTTTCCGAACTGCATTTGGCATCACTTGCTGTGTTTGCAAATAGAGATCTGTTTGAAACACTGACAAGAAACAATCTGTCCTTTGGTATTAGAGTCTCTGGACGAAACTCAGATGAAAATTCTCATACTGTTCCTAAGGTAAATTATCAAATTATTCTTTATGTGTTTTTAATATCCTATATGGGCCATTAGAGCTGGTACATATGTAACTTGCTCTTGGTGGAAGGCAGCCTGCCAAAGTCATGTGTGTGTAAAAAGCTTCAGTAAAATTTAGAGTTATTGGCATGTCATGCGATTCTCAAGACAGTTTATTTTATATGAGGCACATTTTTGGTATGGTGAAAAAAATTCCCTGCCATACACTACTTAAAATGTTGGTGCGTATCAGGGAAAGCTTGGTTATAGCTCTGATACATGTTAACAGCTTCAGATGAGCAATTGAAAGGAATCAAGGGACTAGCTAGTACGTGCAGTCTGAGAGGTTTTGTCACCAGGAAGGAGGCCCCAATACCACCTGAGCACTCACAACATTTTCTCAAGTGTGAAGCTCTCTTTTCCACAGCAGCTTACGGGTAAAGAGCAGAACAAGGTTCTTCACATTTCCACCACTCCCACCACCCATCCTACCTTCCTCTCCCAGTCTGTTCAAAAATAAAATCGTTCAGACACAGAAAGGATGTGCAGGTGCACAGCTGGCACCATCCTTAGCTCTTCTGAGACGACCTACATGATACCAGCACCATGCTGAGTGCCTCGTTGTGTTCTGTAGTAACCACTGCAAGGCTATCACATGCCTTTCCTGAAGATCAACACTGCAATAACTTTGTCATTGTTAAACTGGGATTGGATTTGAAGAACAAACTTTGTGTGAAAACTTTATTTCAATCCTAGACTAAGATTTCTTCAATTTACTTCAGTCTGTCTTCCAGTAAGTGCTTCCATGTTTCATACAGCAATGTTTAAACTGAACATGGATTGATTAATAGCAGTGATATCACTCATCTTACGTCTAAAAAGTTTATCTTACATGTTACTTTGGGAAGCAAGGTCACATCATTAGGATTCTGCAGCGTAATGGGAGGCATGCTACCAAGTGTATACTTCTTTATTCCATTTAGAGGCTTGAAGAGCTATAGCATTCAGTTTTGTGATTCTATGAAATATTCTTTAGCCTTGAGACATAAGAAAGATGTAGAAAAATGTGTTTTACTCCTACTCTAAATATAATATTCTTGTCTTCTCTAGCTGATGAATTATGTCTCCATAGCTGTGGTTTCCGTAGCTAACAACTATTTTTAAGATTTTAGGTGAATTATTTTTGACAAGACTGTCATGTACTCTTGTAAGATAGCAAAAGGTCAGAATATTCTGTATTGTTAATAAAAAACAACTTGATGGTTAAGAAATATCAATTTGCTGTTTTGAAAGAGATGTTCAAGTTGAGGTGAAAGCAATCCTGTTGCCACCCTTTGTTTTCCAGGCTATACTTACAACCTGATAATTTCTTTGTTTGGTGAAATAGTCTGTTCAATAGACCTCCCTCTAAAATGGGACATAATGATATTGTTCTTAACTTTCTCCAGCCTGTCTTGCTTTCTTTCTCTATTCTTTGCATCCATCACTGTAGAGAAGGCTAAAAACCATCCCTAACCTTCCTCTTCTGAAAGCTGGGTTATATGAGTTAGAGAGACAATAGGAAGGAATACTTTAAAAAAGGAGGGAAAAAAACCCCAGAACTCATTCTCCACATTGCTACACATTTAGCAAATTCTGAAAAACATCAGTTGCATTTGTAGAATATCTGTTTTGAAAGCTCACCTTAATTAGATTTGATGTGCATCAACATTTGTTATTCAGGTACAACACTGGGAAGGATATATTCATCTTCAGAAGGCTTTGCAAAAACTCTGTGTGCGGTTTCCTAAACTGGAAATATAAACAAGTTGTTGGGTTTTTTTTTTTTCATATGAGTCTGGATGTATCAGTGCAAATGAATTTAAAATCTTGTACCTGGGATATTTTGAAAATTGAATATGAAACAAAGAATTGCTAGATATTCTCAAGGAAGTTAAAATGCCATTACTCTAATTAGAGATGTTAGCAAGGAAATCGTTGGAGCAAGACTATTACATTGCAAATGTAGTGCCTCAAAGTGCATTGCATTTTCAATTAATTTAATATGCCATTTAAAAAATATTCCTGTTGAAACTACAGGAGGGATCAGACCTATCAGTAAATAGCAGACTGGCTAGTCAAATACATGATTCTTCACTTAACTGGTAAAGGCAAACCCCACAAAAAGGAGTGAGTTTCCTACCAATTGTTCTAAAATTTTACCATTACTGCCCACAATAAAGTTAAGACTATTACTGTTTAAAAGATTGATTAATTTCAGCAGAACACCTTCAGCTTTGCTACCATTTGTAATGAAATATTTAGTTGTGTAGTAAATTAAGCATGTCATGATCTCCGCAAAGTGGTTCTCCGTTTACTGCTGCATAAATGTTTTACAGGGTGCTGTATTGTTTTGAGTAAATTAATAATGAAGATTTAGATTTTTCCTGATTAATAATCTAATTTACTATTTAGGAGAAATCTCATTTAGGACTTGAAACAAAATTGAGGTAAACATCTTTGGCAGGGATCCCAATTCCCTGACAAAATCACCAAGTGATAAAAAACCAAATCAAGGTAAAAGACATTAGGAGATTGGAACTTCCAGAACAAGTAGCTAGCATTTCCCTGTGAAATCTGAAAATGTTCTCTAAACTGCAGTGTACTTGGACTT